>JBAKGM010019337.1:0-10759 GCA_037177215.1 Asparagus racemosus | reverse complement strand
GAAGAGAAGGCGGACTCCATCCTCTAAAAAGCTAACTCCCCACCGAGATTAGTTGACTGTGTGATCGAGCATCAACAACAAGTAATAAAAGAAATCAAACTAGCTTTATACAATTCTAGAATTCCTATAAGATTTTAGTTACATATTTTAGAAAATAAAAAGAAATAAATAAAATCTATACTAAAGAGCTTGAAAGGAGAAGAATAAAAATACAAAATTAAAAATAAAAACTAATTTCAAACGTAAGAACAAGAACATGAAAATAAAGATTTAAACTAATAGCATAAAAGTAAATCTAAACTATAAAAATAAAAATGCAAGAAAATAAATCTATATTACAAAATAAAAATGCAAGAAAATAATAAAAATAAGGAACATGAAAGTAAATCTACTCTTCGAGGTATCACAATAAATCTAATCTACCAACAAGAAAAGAAAAAGAAAATAAAATTCTAAAATATGAATTTCTAAAGCAAAAAAATAATAATAATAAAAGAGAAAAAGAAAAACTTAACATTGCAAGGAGTTGGTCCCTTGAAAGAAAATCATCATCATCATCTCTATCATCATCTTCATCTATCAATAAAAAGAAGAAAGAGAAAATTTTGAAGAGGTAATTTTTTATTAATTACAAATAAAGTTAACAATTGTGGAAGGTCTTCTCAATTAAAAGTAACCATCTTCTCAATAGAGTTTTACAAAAATTTTCACACTCCAAATCCTCACTCTCTATCCCTATTTATAGATTATTACAGTTAAGATTAGCTCTTAGATTAAACTTAAACCACAAGTTATACAATTTCAGCCTTTGATTCGTAACTGTTTACTACGTATCGATATCGGTATCGACACGAGTATCGATGTGGGTGTCGACACAGGTATAGATACTTGTATTGATACGACTATCGATACTTTGTCAAATCCTGTTCCTTTGGCTGAATTTCTCTTGTGTGGCTTTCATGGGCTTCTTTTTTTTTGATCTTAGGCTTCAACAAGGATTATGAGATGAGAGATTTGAGTTCTTTTTGGGCTCTTATTCTTTAATCTTTTATTTTCTATAAATTAAGTTAAAAAACACTTTCTATCAAATATTTATTCAAAATAAGATAGCTAATGAGGGTATAATAGTGCAGTAAAATATAATGATCAAATACCCCCCACACCTAAACTTTTGCTAGTCCTCCAGTAAAGAAAGAAAATGAAAAGAAAGAAGAAAAATTCTAACTCACATTCGCCGGAATTGTGGTTATTTTTAGCACATACGATAAGCATTTAAAACTCCAGGTTACCCTAGACGAGTTGTAATTTCGTGAGGGTTTGTAGTGAATATGCCCACAAAATTTGATCAACTTGCCAATTTAAAGAAGTCAATATTTAATTAGTTCACTTGATACCTTTAAACAATAAAATTATAGCTAATTTTTACTCAAGAGAAAGTTTTTATGTACAACTCCAAAGTAAATCTCTTAGAAAATCTTTTCATTATAGTTATATAAAGCCAAGTCTAACTTTGAA
This sequence comes from Asparagus racemosus, assembly GCA_037177215.1. NCBI lineage: Eukaryota > Viridiplantae > Streptophyta > Magnoliopsida > Asparagales > Asparagaceae > Asparagus > Asparagus racemosus. The sequence continues at coordinate 9,244 of JBAKGM010019337.1, read as the reverse complement.
ATTTAATTAAGTGTTTTGAAAAGAACATGCTAAATTTTTGTTTAAAATAATTTTCAAATCACTTGATCAATTTATTTTTCAAAGACATATAGACAAATATAACTATATATATAAGAAAATTTGTGTGTGTGTATTTATATCTTTATTAATTATTGTTTTAATATTCTTTATTCCTTGGCAATTTTGTTCTACTTTATCGGGCTTTCTATGTGACCATTTAAGGAGTTTTTGGCCAATGTGCTTAGGTCATTAAGTATGAAAACACTCATCGGGCTTAATTACTCAGTCAACTTAGGCTAAGTAAGATAGAACCACCTTGGAGTTCAATAGGTTTTTTTTGTGCCAATTTTTTGCACTATTCTTTTTGCTATATTTAGAATATGAGTATATGTATGTATATATATCTTGCAAAATATTTAGATTAAGAGAACTTGAAAAATTATTTTTTACTCTACGCTAAGCATGCAAAAATTTTATTACTTTAATTAAAAGTTTACGTTGGACTATAATAAAGTATCATACTTTGAGAATCATTTCTTAAAAAATTTATATAGAGTTATTACAAAAGGTTAGCTTGAGTATAAACTAACTTAAAATTAGAAAGTTTAGAATTTATTAATTAGATGAATTATTAATTAACTCTATTATATTGGCAAGTGATAGATTTAATTTAATATTTTTTGTTTTGAAAATACTAAGTAAAAATAAAAAACTAAAATGAAAAAGATGCTAAGAAAAGCAAAGGAAAAGAAAATAACTAAAAAATGAAAATACTAACTAAAAAGGAAGAACGAAAGCAAAAGTGAAGAAAATAGCTAACTAGTCCTCCCCTCCTCACCTAAATATTGCATTGTTCTCAATGTACACATAAATATCTAGGGTAAAAGATAAATCATAGACTATCTCTAGATAGAAAGTTTAAAAGTAATGCAACATCCAAATGAGAGAATAATATAGAGAAAATAAATAGAAAAGATAAATCCTAAAAATGAGTCCCCTCTACTCATCCTTCTCAATCTTCTCATCATCCTCATCAGCAGCAACTCCTGTACTTGGCCCAGCTTCATCATCCCATCCTCTTAGAAAACCATCAGTTTGGAGTGGTGTGAAAAGGTATAAAGCTTAGGTGGGGGTCCGGTTGCACCACCATTTACCCTCTACCAATCTTTCATCAAGAATGCCAAGGATTTGGTGAAATAGTTCATTTGAGCCTGCATCCTAGCAATCTGGGCCGTATATTTGGCTTGTCCCTCAAGAAGCTGCTAAATAGGATCCTGTGTGGTCTGTTGGTGCCGAGGAGGAGCTCTACGTGAAGAACCTGGTTGATCTTGCACTGATATGCTCCTCTTCGCAGTCTGATCTATCAATAGTCTCTTCCGTGCTTCTAGTCTATCGTTTGGGAAAACCAGAACGGAAAAACCATGATAAAGTCTAGCAATCAGGTAGGAGGAGTAAAGTTGAACTCTCTATGCAGACTGTGACTTGGCCCATTCTCTCACATTCTCAACTGAAGATCTCTTCCACACAAAGATAATCCTAGTCGTATCAAATCGTCAACTAGTGGTTAACCAATAAAGAAGAATCATATCATGAGTGGTGACAGTGGTGTATGCAATGGTGGGTTTGAGATCAAAGTTCAGAAAAAGATTGCGTAATCTGTACACTGACTTAAGATTTCCTGAACCGAAGTTGGATATGAGATCTTCCCACATAAAAGCATGGACATCTCATTATAGTCTAGTGTCACAGATTGTAATGTAGAAGCTATCCGAAAAAAATCGACTACACTAGCCGGTGGTTCCTCAAGTCTAAGAATATCTCTAATTAAGGGAAGATCGATGACTACCCTAACTCCCCTAACTGTAGATGAAGCTGAGTGTTCCTTACCTGGATCAATTTTCCATCCAACATAGAATTCTTGAACTTAAGAAATGTTAGCTTTTAGCTAGGGTTTTCTTCGTCATGCCCTTGAGTCCCACTGCAGTCATCATATCAATTGTGGATTTATATGTTTGAAGTGCACCGATTTTAAAACCTCTCTCATAACGTACATTAAGACGGTCAATCCTGGCAAGAAGTGTGGGTCTATCAATGTAATCATCAAATTGAAGTTGAGAGAATGAAAATGCCACTCGAGATCTCTTTCTAGGTGCCTTCTTCAAAAAAATATTTTTTTTATTTTAAAAAATTTTAATTAAAACATCTTGACCCCACCGCTCTCTTTGTTTTCTTTTCTTTTTTCCTTAAAAATTAGCTTAAAAAACTCATCATGAGTTAATTTCAAGTTATCAAACTTCTAATTTGTGACACAGAATTAAGTTCTAGGGTTTAATGATGATTCTTTCTTTTTTTCTTTTGTAACATAAACCCTAGAAATTATCCTTTGGGCCAATTTAAAAAAATCAAAATTTTGAAAAGCATTATGCATGAAATATACATGTTGATATGACAGATAATAAACTAATTTTCATAATTTGTCAAAAATTCAAAACTTTCAAATTAAACCCTAAAATTGAATAGATGATCAAAATGACAATGTGACTAATTTCATCCATAAAACTAATGATTCATTGCATATATATGATAACAATCCTCTCTTGTACATGATTCAAGCATAGGATCATCCTAATTTCACAAATTCACAAATTAACCCCAAAAAAATTTGAAATTACAAGGCCAAGTTTAAGAAATTATTCCGTAGGAAGTTGTTTAGAGGAAGAAGGATGTTCAAAAATTGAAGAAAACTCCTCCGAAATTCGTCCTTGGTGACGAGTAGAGAGAAGAGGATCAATGGGTTTGAGAGGAAATTTAAGAAAGAGGAAGAAGAATGGGGGCTCGGGTTTTGACGCCTACACCTCCCTAGAGTATCGATGCCAGTATTGATACACACGGTGCTTGGGCCGAAGTTTCAGCTCAAATGTGATTTTCTATTGTTTTCCTTTCTTTGGGCCTTGGCTAGTGGGCTTAAGAAAATTATATATATTTTCTCTTTTTCTTTTTTTTAGTGGGCTAGCCTGAACGAAATATGTTTATTGCTTGTTAATATTTTGATAATGGGCTTGACCAAAGTAAGTTTATTTGTTTATTATTATTATTTCTCTATGAGTGGGCTAAGAGAAAGATGGAAAAAAATATATATTTTTTCTTTTATTTATAGGCCTTAAACGAATTAGGCCTAATTATTTTTTTAATTTTAACTGGGGCTTATTTATTCACATGAAATATATATATAAAAAATAAGATATTTTATATATTATTTTTTTCTTTTTTTCTCTTTTTTATTTTTTAAGTTTTTCTACAAGTAGTGTGGTTCATGAAGAACCAACATCTCTTCTTCTCCGATCGTAGAAAATTCTGAAAATAGTTTTAAATGTTGACCATTAATTTTGAAAATATGACCATGTTTAGGATTTTCTATCTTAATAGCCCAATGTTGAGAAACCTTGTTTAACAATATACGGACCCGTCCATTGTGATATCGATTTTTTGGGAAAAAGATGTAGTTTTGAGTTGTAGGGTAAAACATTTTATCCCGATGTAAGATTCTTCTGTAATATTGAATTATCATGAAAAATCTTGGTTTTCTCTTTAAAGTTTTCGAGTTTATATATGCATCATTTTGAGTCTTTTCTAACTCGTTTAATTGGAGCATCCTTGTTTTTCCAGCCAAGTCTAAATCAAGATTTAATTGTTTAATTGCCCACATCGTTCAATATTCCAGCTCAACCAGTAAATGACATGCTTTTCCAAACACGAGCCTTTACGGTGACATCTCCAAATTAGTTTTGAAGGTTGTATGATATTCCCATAGAACATCACACAATTTAACAAATCAATCTTTTCTATTATGATTAATGGTTTTTTCTAAGATTTGTTTGATCTATTTATTGGTGACCTTCACTTGACTACTTGTGTGGAGATGATAAGGAGTTGATAATTTGTGCGTGATTGAATATTTCCTCATCAAAGTTTTTAAAAGAACGGTTATAAACACGCGTCCGTTGTCACTAATGATTGCTCGAGGCACTCCAAACTGGGAAACTATATTTTCCTTCAAAATCCTGACAACTATCTTGTTATCATTGGTCCCATGAAATCATATTTCTTCTAGTGATACTTTCTAAGAGCTGATAACGGTTGCAGGCTTTGCAAAACTCGTAGAAATCTTTGAATAGAGTAGGCTAATATAGCTCACACTGGAGAATTTTCATAGCTATTTTTCTTGGCCCAAAGTGGCTCCCACATGCTTGCTCATGACGATTACATAGAACACTCCTCATTTCTTCACTTGAAATACACTTCCTAAAAATCTGATCAGAACAATACCTAAATAGATATGGGTCATCTCAGTAGAAATATTTCACCTATGAGAGGAAATATGATCTATCATGTTAGACCAATAAGAAGGGATCTGTTTCGTGACTAAGTAACTTACAATATCTACAAACCACGAAACATGTTGAATTTGTAGAAGTTGTTTATCCCGAAAACGATCATTGATCGAGACATTTGGTGTTGGCACATTCAGAAGTCTAGATAAATGATCTGCTACAGTGTGATCTGTGAAAACTTTGGTCAAATACCTAATGATAGGACCTGAATTTTTCTTAGGTAAAGATTATAGCTAAAAAGTCTTTCTTAGTGACAGAGTAAATTTGATAGGCATCATTTAGTGACCTACAACAATAGTAGATCACAGAAAGTTTTCCATCAATGTGTTGTCCTAGGACAGCACTAATTGCAAAATCAAATGCACCACACATTAACTCGAAGGGTAAGGTCCAATTTGGTGCATGAATGATTGGGGATGTGGTTAGCTTCTTTTTTAGATGATCAAAGTCCTTAAGGCACGGGAGAAAAGACAAATGGTGTATCCTTAGCTAAGAAACTGGTCAAAGGTTTAGCAAAATTGCTAAATTCTTTCATAAATTGTTTATAAAAACTAGCATGATCAAGGAATGATCTAACATCCTTGACATTTTTGAGAGGAGAAATGTTAGAAATGAAATCTACCTTAGCTTTGTCAACTTCATTTCCCCCATTGAAAACTACATGCTCTAAGACAATACTTTGTTTAACCATCAAGTGACATTTCTCCCAATTGAGAGTCAGATTTCTCCCTACACCGTGACAAGACCAGTTTAAGATGATGCAAACACTCAGAAAATATGTCACCAAAAATAGAAAAGTCATCTATAAAAAGTTTCAGAAAGTATTCTACCATATCAGAGAAAATGTTGATCATGCATTGTTAGAACGTGGTGGGGTGCATTATACAGACCAAAAGGCATGCGTTGGTATGCAAAAGTTCCATATGGGCAAGTGAAAGTAGTTTTCTCCGATTGTTAGGAGCAATGGGGATCTAAGTGTAACCTGAATATCCATCCAAAAAATAATAGAACTTGTGTCCTGTTAAATGCTCTAGAATTTGCTCTATGAATGAAAGAGGGAAGTGATTTTTCTGGGTAGCTAAGTTGACGTTCCTATAGTCAATGCAGACTCGCCATCCAGTTTGGATTCGAGTGCGAATTAGCTCCTTAGCCTCATTTTGCATCACGGTGATCGCAGATTTCTTTGAAACTATTTGGACTGGACATACCCAAGAACTATCTAAAATGGGATAAATGATTCTATTATTAAGACACTTCAGAATATCTTTCCTAATTGCTTCTTTCGTTACTATGTTTAACCTACGTTGGGGATCATTAGTAGGTTTGACATCATCTATCAAATATATTCTGTATTGAACAACGGTTGGACTAATCTCTTTGATATCACCCATGGTCCATCCTATGGCTTTCCTATTCTCTCGCAAATCATCTAAGAGGGCTTCCTTTTGACCAGATGTCAAATCAGAAGAAATGATGTGTGGTAAAAAATCTCACTCTCCCCTAAGTAGGCATATTCTAGATTTTCAGGTAAAAGTTTAAGCTCTAACTTAGGGGGTTCCTTTATGGATGGGTAAAGTTGGACTTGGGGCTCTATACCAAGGGTTTAGGTTGCTAACTAATTATAGATAAATGATTGACTGGCAGATCTAACTCTTCTAAAAATATTATTTCATCATCAAAAATCTATTCAAGACTTAAGTCAGATAAACAGAGATCCGACTCACACTCTCCCTCTTGTTGTTCACTAGAAAGTTTTTGGATAAACTTCACCTCTAGGGTTGATAAGATGGATCACTGAGTTATTTTCCTAGGTTAAAAATATTGAGATCAACAGTCATTGCTCACAAAAGATAGCTTTATTTGACCAGTTCTACAATTGATAAAAGGGTTAGAGGTTGCTAAGAACGGTCTAACGAAGATAACTGGGATTTGACCTTTGAGATTGAAAAGGGCTGCATTCCAAGATAATAAAATCAATGGGAAAAACAAACTCCCCAACCTTGATTAAAACATTATCTACATCTCACTTGGCATTTTTCACAGATCTATCAGTTAATTGTAAGGTGCATCTAATTGGTTTAAGTTTACCTACCCTTATCTGTTGATAGATTGAATAGGAAAGAAGGTTTACGCTAGCTCCTAAGTCCAGTAGTGCATTATCAATGAAGGTATTTTCTATAACACATGAAATAGTAGGGCAACCAGGGTTCCTATATTTCAGGGGCATGGGCCTTAAAAGTATGTCACTGAGGTTGGAAGCTAAAAAGACGTTTTTGGGAGCATTAGTGGTTTTTCTCTTAGTGAACATATCTTTTAAAAATTTTACACATGAGGGGATTTGTTCAATTGCTTCTAAGAGAGGGATGTTGACCTGGACATGTTTTTCTAGAATTTTCTCTATGTGGGGACAGTTTTTATTTGGTCTAAGTCTATATGGAAAGAGGGCAACATGCTTATACCTATCTAGATTAGGCTTAGTCTCGGTTTTAGCGTCTTGGTCATCGGAAGGAGTTGATTTATCAAAATGGGTGTTTTGGAAGGGAGAAGGAGTTTGATCTCGAGGCATTCTAACTTGGTTATCTATCTATTTCCCTGATCGCAAGGTATGAACTGCATTCACGTGAGCTGGGTTGGTTGAACTTGATCTAGTGGCTTTAGGACTGGCAACAAGTTGACTTGAAAATTATTCTTTCTCTCTTTCACTCACGACATTGGCTAGTTGACCAAGTTAGGTTTCTAACCTGGCTATGGCTTGAGTGTTTGAGTTGACCATTTGACCGGTTGTCTGCATGAAGGAATTTAGAGTGTTGGATGACTGAGTCAACATGTTGGTGGTCTGTGCAGAAGCTTTAATCATAGTCTCTAAACCCTTTTTCTAAAACGCTGAGATGTTTATCATAATCAGAACTTGGAGGATTTACTGTTTGATGATGAGGACGAGGCTGGTTTGGATAAAATAGATTGAGTTATTGAAATTGTTTGGTGAGTTGAATGGAGCTATGTTTCTTCTAGGAAATTGTTAGTTTGAAGTGGTAATGAAGTTGTGGTTTCCGAAAGAGTTTCCTTAATTCCATACAAAATTAGGATGATTTTTCAGCCTGAATTGTAGTCTGAAGAAAACAGATCATTTCTAAGATGCTGGAATGTAGCGTTTACCTAATCTAGTGGTTGATTGTTTTATACATAAGGACATTCATCTAAAACATGTGTTGAAAAAAGAGAGTTATGACAACCTGAAGCAGAAACTTGATTGATTTGAGCTGGAACTCGTTCTTTGATTTCTAAAGTTTCTAACTGACACAGGATTGTAGCCATCTTTACTTCAGAGGCTATGTTTGACTCTAGGGAAAGACCAGTAGATTTAATTTGGGAAACTAATGAAACTCTTTCATCACAGTATTCCCACTACATGATTTTCTTAGATAAACTCTCTAAAAAATTCCAAGCTTCATCGATATTTTTCTTCATGTAATAGATATTGGCATCAAACTCACACTTGCACCAAGGTCACACTAAGCCTTAATGAAATTCATATCGCCAATCACACAAGGAGTAGATAATGAACTAGGATCTTTGAGTTTAGGAGGTAGTTTATTTGAATTGCATAACTACACTCCTGAGTAAAGCACACCATTTCATACTCTTTAATTTTCCTCTTTTGAGACAAAATTTCTTTCAAAAATTTACCATAAGAAGGCATTTGTAAAAAGGTTTCAAGAAGGGGACATTGATTGACAACGTTTTAAGCATTTCGAAGAATTTCCCAAATTGTTTCTCAATCTTAACCTGTGCTAACCTATGGGGATAGGGTAGAGGTGGCTTATAGGCGGGTGGGGCAATGTACTTGGGTTCTTGTCCCACTTTCTCTCCCTCTTGTTCTCTCTCACTTTCAATCTCATGTCCCTCGGATTTGTCAATCACTTTTTGTCTAGCCTCCTCCCTCACATCTCTAGGATTCTTAACAAGATCGCCATTTCTCAAGAATATAGCAGTAACATGTGCTTTTGGATTATGCTCGTGTTGTCCGGGTAGGGCACCTTGAGGTCTAGTGGTGAAATACATTGTTGAGCAATTTGGGCAATTTGGGATGCAAGCATCTTGTTGTGGGTTGCTAGAGAGTCAAACTTAGAAGCTAGTTGCTGAATTGCTTCACTCGCTACTTGATTTTGTTGCTTGAACTCCACATTTAGTTTCATTTGAGTCAAGACAAAATTCTAACAAACTCTCAAGGTTGGACTTTTGAGGAGGAGGCTAAAAGGTCGAGGTTGAAAACCAGGGGGTCTATTGTTACTTACAGGCAAAGGGTTTGAATTGTTCCTGTATGGAAAATTAGGGTGATTTTTCCAACCGGGATTATATGTATTAGAAAATGGATCATTTTTCTGGCTGAAGTTATTAGCAAAATTACATGCTCAACTGATAAAACATTCATTAATTGACAATCAGCAGCTAGATGTTCAAGATCACCACAAATTTTACAAGGAACATTAGATGTACCCACAAAATTCACATGCACTTGATCAAATTTCTTAGATAAAGCATCAACATTAGCAGAAAGAAGACTAATTGCATCAACATCATACTTACCTGGTGTCTTCTTATGTGTTACTCTATCACTAGACCATTGGTGATGGTTTTGAGCCATACCTTCGATCAAACTGTATGCCTCATTAACACCCTTATTCATTAAAGCACCACCGGCAACAGCATCCACTGAAATTTTGGTGTTGGATACCATTCCATTGTAGAACATGCTGACAAGGAACTACGATTCAGAACCATGATGAGGGCACAATCTCAAAAGCTCCTTGAATCTCTCCCACGCATCATACAAAGATTCACCCTCTCTTTGA
>JBAKGM010019336.1:0-10760 GCA_037177215.1 Asparagus racemosus | reverse complement strand
GTGGCAACGCCGTCCTAGAAAATGAGAAAATCAAAGATCTCGAGAGTAAGATCAACACATTGATCTCCGCTCAAGAAATCAAAAACACAGGAATACCATGCTCATACCCGAGAGAGTGGGAGTCGGTCCCGTATCCGTCAAAGTTCAGCTTGATTAACTTCACGCCGTTCGACAGAAAGGGGTCCCCCACTCAGCAATTAATTTACTTCAAGTCTCACTTGGGGGTGATTTCTAAAAACGAACCCGTAATGGTTCGGTCATTCATTGGCACCCTTCGAGGAGCTGCCTTCGATTGGTACCGCCGTCTCAAACCGGACAGCGTTACCAGCTGGGATGACATGGAGTCCTTATTTCTCTCCAACTTCTTTGACGATGACACAGAGATATCCATCAGGATGTTGTTTGATGAGAAGCAGAAAGACAGAGAAACTGTAGATACCTTCGTCAAACGATTCCAGAACAAGGCGATGAACTGCCGGGATCCGATAACTGAGGAATTTATCCTCCAAACTTGCCACAACAACCTGTCATTGGATGTGCTAGAAGCGATGAGAACGGCGCCATCCAAGACTTGGAAGGATTTAAAGCTATGTGGGGAGTAGGACGAGCGATTCCTTAAGAGGAAAAAGGCAGAAAAAGGACAGCAATTAGCATACGCTCACAAACAAAATTTTGTCCCACGCGGCAAAGAGAAAGGGCAGGCTAAAGCTATGGACGTAAACCAAACTGTCCAACAGCAAGTGCCGCAACAGCCGCAGAAGCAGAAGACTTTAAAATTTTCTAAAGTCTATTCTTTTAAGGAAGACGAGGTTCTCGGTATTTTTAAATAACTCCTAGAGAATAACAAGATCAAGCTGCCTCCAATCCAAAATCAAGAGGAAGCACAGAAGACCAATGATCTAAAATACTGTGCGTACCACAGAGCGGTGCACCACCCAATGAAGGCGTGCTACCATCTCAAGGACAAAATTCAGGCCTTGATCGATGTAGGGGTAGTTACCCCAAAATCATCTAAATAAAAGTCTTTGTAACCCGAATGGCAAATACCCCTAGATATTCTAAGATTTCTTTTGAAGTTGTCTTAGTTTTCCCAAGGAAACATGTGATCCCTTGGGTTTACTCTTTAACTGAGCTGTACTGTAATAATGTGGCTAGATACAATGTGTTGCTTATTGGGCTCAATTTCGCCAAAGAGCTGGGGGTCGAAGATCTTGAAGCCTTCGAGGATTCCCAACTCATAGTCAAATAAATCCGGGAGGACTATGAAGTTAGGAATCTAGATCTGATCCCATATCAGCAGGCGGCCGTTGAGATGGCAAACTCGTCTAAAGAATTTTTCATCAAGTATATTCCGCGCCTCCAAAATGTATACGCACAACCTCCCGAGACTGGACAACTAGTCATGGTCAGAACTCATCAGCTATTTGTGTCGATATATGATGAGACAGAGGAAAACAAGGGGGTAGTTACCAAAGAGGTATACACAACCCAAACCAAATCCTGTCACTTCACATTGTCCTTGCGACGGAGATGACAGTGAAAGAACAACATCAGAAATGTCTCGAAGAGCTCGAGATTTTGGATGAAAGTGCCTGGAAGCTCAACAACAGATTGAGTTCTACCATGCCAGAATGTCGAGAGTTTTCAACAAGAAAGTGCGGCATAGGAGTTTCAAAGAAGGAGATCTGGTCCTCGCTGCTCGACGACTGATAATGCTCAACTCTAAGAAAAAAGGTAAATTCTAACCTAAATGAGAAGGCTCGTTTGTAATAGAGACTGTCTATTTTAACGGTGCATATCGCCTAATTACTCAAAATGGCGACCGGCAATTAATGCTGATAAATGTGAAGTTCCTGAAGAAATATTACCCTTAGTATCTTCAGGATAACCCATTTCAACGGGAAGTTCCTCATGGGATGTTTCACCCACTTTCTTCGAGGATAACCCTAGATTTATCTTCCACTATAAATTCCCCCACTGATCAAATTCTTTGATAGCGGGTCTACAAAATTGTCTGGTCCAAATACCAAAATCCCCTCTTGATTCCTTCCATGAACAAGAGGCTCACTTAAAATTTCATTCACGTTAGAGATAGAATATAAAATTCTTCCTCTCTAAGCTTAAGCTCCCCTTCGTGGTAAACGGAAGGGCTTTATCTTTTCCTTTTTTCAGGCCATGCCGACTAAAGGTATAGGTCAGAATTAGATTCTTAGATCAGGTCGTCCGACTGAAGGTCGCCTGAATCTTCCCGATTCTCTAAGTGGAAACCCCACTCTTAGTCTCACCCCACTTCCCAGGTAGCGCCGACTAAAGATATGCCCCAGGATTTTTAGACCAAGTTGTCCGCCTGAAGGTCACCTGAGTCTTTTCGGTTCTCAGAGTGGGGATCCCACTCTTAGTTCCATCCTATTCCTAGGTAGCGCCGGCTGAAGGTATGCGTTGGAATTTTTAAATCAGGTCGTCCGACTGAAGGTTGCCTGAATCTTTTCGGTACTCAGAGTAGAGATCCCACTCTTAGTTCCATCTCTTTCCTAGGTAGCCGATTGAAGGTATGTGCCAAGATCTTCAGATCAGGTCGTTCGACTAAAGGTTGTCTGAATCTTTTCGATTCTCGGAGTGGAGATCCCACTCTTAGTCTCACCTCACAAGATTCTTGAAGTGGAGATCTTACTTTTTGTTTCTTTAACTGGGAACAGGACACAAATCCTTCCTTTCCAGCACCCAGAGATAGGAGACAAGATCCTACTTCCTCTCCATCAATAAGAGATAGGATACAAAACCTTCCTTTCTTGTTTCAAATTTGTGAGCTTTCAGATATAGGACACAAAACTTCCTCTTCACTAGTAAGAAATAGGATACAAAACATTCCTCTCCTGTTTCGGATTCATCCCTTACCCGAAGATAGGAGACAAGATCCTCCTTCCTCTCCACGAGCAAGTGATAGGAGACAGGATCCTCCTTTCCTTGTTTCAAACCCATCTTCCTTCGGAGACAGGACAAAAATCCTTCCTCTCCATCATCGGGAAAAAGAATATAAAATTCTTCTTTTCCCACATCGACATTTCTAATTTTTTTAATCCAAGATTCATCTTGGAGAATTTGATCTCGAATCCTAAGCAGAGATAGGTCGACGCCTAACACGCGTCGCCGGGTTAGTCTTCGCGTGAAAAAGACGAAGTCTACGTATTCAATATCGTAGCACAAAGTCTAAGAGAGTTTCATTCTCTTAGCACAACGTCACGCGTAGAACAGATTCAAATAATCCGCACGCTAGGTCGATTCAAACGGTAGTTGATAAAGGCACGTCAAATCCGTTGAGGGCTGGGGGTTCGCCAATAACCCCAAAGTCGACACTGTAGGCTGTCTAAAAAAAATAAAAATACTGTAGATAGTTAACCCTCGTCAAGTATGAACAGTGAAAGGCATGACGTAATGACTCTCAGGGATTTCCTATAACAACTATGAAGGATACAATATGATAGCCTTCATGATGACTGAGAGAAATTCTGATTTCAACAGCCTTCATGAGTATTAACAGGAGTTACAATCAACGACCCCTGCATGCCAGGAAGAGCATGGTGAAGACTATAAGATGAAGATTTTCAAAAATAGATCACAAATTGATGATATGGGAGTCACCCTTGCATTTTATACTCCAAAATGCATGACTCACCACTGCGTTTCTAGCGCAAGATGCAGAGGTCATAGCTGCGTTTTATATTCCAAAACGCGTGGCTCACCATTGCGTTTCCAGTTTAAGACGCAGAGGTCGTAGGTGCTGCGTGTCCAGTTTAAGACGTAGCTGCTGCATTTCTAGTTCAAGACGCAGAGGTCGTAACTGCATTTTCCAGTTCAAAACGCGTGGCTCACCACAACGTTCCCAATTCAAAATGCAGGGGTCGTTACCTAGAACGCAGACCTCGTCTGAACGCAGATCTCGCGTTTGACTCATTCAAACATGTTGCAAACGATTTTAAAACTGCTTTGCACAATCTGAGGAAAGATTTGAGGGGTCGGTTACACCCCTTAATCCCCCATAAATATTTGGGATCACAGCTAGAAAAAAAAGAGGAGCGGGGAAGGCTTAGAGAGGATCTCCAACCGAAAGAGAAGGAACATTCTTCTTGGTTCTCCAATCAAACTCTTCCTAGAGTTCTGTTCAACGTAGTGCCACAAGAAAAGACGGTCAGATCATCAACGGGATATAAGATTCAAGCTCCCATCACTCCATGAAGAACCTAGTTTTAAACAAAAAGAAGGATCTCCGTCGATCTTTCTCTCTTTTGTAAATCGGGTAACCGATCGAGAGAAGTTGTAATCTCTTTTTTCTAAGTCAGTTAGAGAGGGGTCACGCTGAGAGAGATTGTAATCCATTCTTTTTCTAAGTCAGTTAGAAGGAATAACAACAAGTTTACATTCTTATATTTTTTCTCGCGAAAAAAAGATGGTGACTCCGCTGGGGACTAGCTTCGCAGACGACGAAGTGGTGGCGCAATCTAACAACAACCTTGCTGGCACTATGGTGGAAACTCTTATCGTAGAGTTTGATCAGGCCAAGTACGAGGACCTACTCTCTTCCGGATCCCTTAGCCCCAAGGCTATGCACAAGGTCCGCAAAGTTTAACGGGAGGCCCCGACTCCAGATGCGTCCAAACATCTGAAGGGGGATGCTGCCATTGAATCAGTTGATTCAGACAGCATTTCCTCTAAGGAAAAAAGGGCGGTTGTGACCAAACTCGCTGAATGGGTAAGAGAGACTACACCTAAGTCTACACAATGGGGATTAGGCCAAAAGAGGCCTATTGTGGCTTTGAACTTGGCAGATGCAGGAGCTGCTGCCGTAAAAGCCTTGAAACAGGTAAGGAACAATGCCGCTCAACGAAGAAGAAGGTTGATACGTCGAGCCCAACTCAGAGAAGGGCGATCCACAGATCAACGCGACCCTAAGCTTCGCGTTTCTACAGTGGAACGCCAGCCTCGCGTTGAGAGTGGTTCTCAATGGCGTGTTGTCCAATCCAAACGCAGGTCTCACGATCGCGTTTCAGAGCCTAAACGCAGACCTCAGGTCTACGTTCCATCAACAAAATGTAACCCTAAGGGGTGCGTTTCTGAACTTAAACGTAGGTCTCACGACCGCGTTTCGGAGTCTAAACGTGGACCTCAGGTCTGCGTTTCATCAACAAAATGCAACCCTTGGGGATGCGTTTCACAACCTAAACGTGGACCTCAGGTTTGCGTTTCATCAACAAAATGCGACCCTTAGGGGTGCGTTTCACAACCCAAACATGGACCTCAGGTCCGAGTTAATCAAATTAAACATGACCCTCGCGTTCGCACCACAAAACGCGATGAGATTCGTCGTGTTTAGAGAAGTGAACATGGATTTAAGGTTCATGTTAACCCAGAACCAACCCAATCAAATGATGAGAGGACAGTTCCTGGCCAAAGTGTTGGTCCAAAGATCAACGATTGTCAAGTCTCTGACTTGAGAGAATTGTTGTCAAGAGGAAGATCCACACAACGGGTTGCTCATTCATGCCAATGTGAGTGGTTGATTGCTACAGTCCTTGCGGAGTGTCAATGTTGTTCGTCTTCACCCAGACAATCAATTTTTGATCGATTGACTGATGCAGCTCTGTTGAAGAAGCGAAGGCGATTCCACAAGAAGAAGATTTCTGAGGTTGAATACTCTGAAGTAACCATCAATATGGTTAGCAGAGGGGAGTCACCAACTTCCGATTTGGGGGAATCGGGTACCAATCGTGCTCCGAGTGTGAGGGAAATCTCAGATAAATTTGAAGGGATTTATCAAAACACTCGCACGCAAAAAGGAGTTATACCACCTGTCAATTACTTGAAGTTAGCTAAAGGGATAGAACCTGACGATGAGTATTTAGCCATCACAGACTCCCAGTCTTCCAGTTCTTGCATAGGGTGTGAGAACATTGTCTACATGATAGAGAACGTAGAAGATCTCAATAGGAAACTTGAAGAGCATATGCGGTCGCAACAAGAAGCTATGCGATCACAACAAGAGTCGATCGACCAACTTCAGGAAATGATGACCCAGATTATTACGGATAGGGCCCAATTTCATATGGCTGATCTAACAACTCAGCTAGAATCATCATGGAAAAGAGGTCTGTCTTCAAAGCAGAAGGAGAAAATGGATGAAACTCCTGATCAAGGAGCTCATTGTGTGGATTCTTCATCTGAAGAGGAAAAGGGGGTTGGGAATAAACAAAACCCCCAGTCAACCAAGATGGACAAACTTGAAGCTCGCCTTAACGCCATTGCTAATAGAAGTGAGCTACATGAGGAGGGAGTTGTTAGACCATAACCTGCTGAATGGGACACGGCTCCTTATCCTCCCAAGTTCAAAGCTCCAACCTTGCAAGCTTTTGATGGTAAAGGGTCACCAAATCAGCATGTTTATTACTTCAAATCCTAGACTGGAGATGTAGTGTCAAATGATGCCATACTGACCCGATTATTCATTGGCACTCTCAAGAGGGTTGCCTTTGAATGGTTCATGAAATTGCCTGCCGGATTTATTAGGAAGTGGGCGGATTTAGAAAGGCTGTTTTTAGCCAGATTCTTTGAGGATGACACTGAGGTGTCTATCCCTGCTCTCCTTGCCACTAAGCAAAAGGCAGGAGAGCCGATCAAAGCTTTTGTGGAAAGATTCCGAAGCATGGCTCTAAGATGTCCGACGGGTATGACACAGGCTACCTTAGTGGAAACCTGCCGACACAACCTACAGACCCACCTTTTAGCTCAGATGGGAGTCGCAGAGTGCCACTCTTAGAAACAATTAGTTTCTCAGGGAGAGCACGCATAAGAGATTGTTGCTCGAGTCAAAGCTGAAGAAACAGGAAAACAAGAGCAGCCAGCGCAGCGTGGTCAAGGTAATGCCCCGCGATCAAGAAGAAATGACATTCATGCCGCCGATGCTAGTATTTGAACTCCTCCAGTGAAACAAGGTAAGCCACCAAGTCAGCCGAGGCCAGCTAAGCAATACTCCTTCAAAGAGGATCATGTTGATACCTTATTCCAGCTACTTCGAAAAAATAACAAGATAAAGCTTCCAGAAGTAAAGAAGCTCGAAGAGGCAGGAAAGGTGAATGATCCCAACTACTGCCGATATCATAGAATGTTGGGACACCCAACGAAGAAATGCTATATGTTCAAGGATATTCTGCAAGCACTGGTCGACGCTGAGGTACTCAAGTTGAAACCAAAACAGAAGACCATGTCCACTAACATGATGTCGGTCCAGTTTGGGGATTTCCCACCTGTAGCTACTCCTAATGGTGTCATCCCTATTCCAAAAGGAGAGTTACATCTGAAGAATCTGGATCAACATGACCAAATAGAGAAAAGTTTGGTACCCCTTACTACTCTAAAAGGGGAAGTAATGTGGGTCCATCCTGACCTGATCAAAGATTAGCAATGGACGGGGTCATCATCAAAGGGGAAGAATAAGGCTAAATCGTCCAACATGATCACCCCTTCCGTGAACGAAGACGACACTGGCTTGATCCCTCTTACTGATTCAGAGAAAGAACAGGCCATTTTGACTGAGGACCACGAAGTCGACTCGGGACCAGGAACGAGATCAGGAAGGTCATTTTTAAAATGGTATGATCCAATTGCCCAGGAATTGAGAGAACAGATTGAAGAGGCAGGGGGTTCTAATCCCAAGGGGTCAACTGAAAAAGATAAACTAAAAGAGGTTCGGTTTAATAAGAACCTTGTACAATCAGAAGTAGGGACGTCAAGTAGACCGTTCTGCTTTGATGTTTTGGTGCAACTGGCCAACGTCCCAGCCAGAATTACCCTTTATGATCTCTTTAGATTATCCAAGCCCACGAGGGAAGCTCTAGTTGAAGCTTTAACAGATACAGAGAGCTTTATCACACAAGTTCCTACACTCCCAGAAGCTGCTTGTGCATAGTGTCACCAAGCAATTCAGAATTTACCATGCATATCGTTCACACAAGAAGATATGCAGATCAAGCACAAGCATGAAAGACCTTTATACTACTTGGGATATATCAGATTTTTAGAGATCAGTCGAATTCAAGTGGATCCAGGCTCCGCACTCAGCATAATGCCGTATGGGGTTATGCGAGTTCTAGGAATCCCCCACCATCGGCTGAATTCTACCCAGACCACTATCTTTGGTTTCAATGCCAACAGCTCACAACCCTTGGGAAAAATCAAACTCAAGTGTCAAATTGGAGATCTTAAGTCAGAAGTGACTTGCTATGTTATAGATGCGGACACGTCCTATAATTTGCTGTTAGGACGACCTTGGATTCACACGAATCGGATTGTCCCGTCAATTCTTCATCAGGTAATGAAATACGTTGATGAAGAAGGAGAAGTCAAGACGTTGATAGCTGAGAAGCAGCCATTCAAGGGAGTACAAAGCTATCATACAGATTTAGTCTTTTACCTGGATGCTCCAGAACTCGAACCGTCAAAGCCAATGATCGATAGCGGCAATGAAGCGGATATCGAGCCTGAACAAGAGGATGAGTGTCCTTGGGAGTTAGATGAGGCGTGCTTTGATAAGTTCAATAATAATGAAAATGTACTGAGCGAGGGCGAGTGGTACATTAACGAAGATTTTAATTTGGTTTACTTGCCTAGTGTCTCAACAGGTACAAACATAGGACTAGAGCCATGGTGCTCGTTATATAGCGAAAAATCGCTAGAAATGCCACTCACGACATCCTTCTCCACATTCGAAAGGGTGGACGATGTGAGGAAAGCATTCTTTATGGTCCCATCTAAAAAGACGGGCTAGAAGCCGATTTATTTTGGGAGGGTTGACTATGAAATTCTCAGCCCGGAAAGTTCAGAGGAAGACAAAGCAACCCCTCAATTCCATTACTACGAGTCTAATGCTTGCCACATAATGAAACACATGGGATATGATTTTTATAAACAAGAGGGTTTAAACTTTGGAAAGGGAAGACAGACCCCGATTCAAGATAATGTTCCTAGAGGTAAAACTCAAGATTATTACCACAAGACGGGAAGAGGATTAGGATATATGTCAACACCCTCCCCTTCAGAAGATGAAGAAGGTCACTGCCTTGAGCAAGACCATTCATCTGGAACGTCATCATGGGATTCCGATGTAAGTATTGGAACAGTCTTTGGAGGCATGTCTGTAAATATGATCTCGACCAACCATCCAAATAATGATGAAGAGGATGATGAGGATTGGATTCAATCAGCGGATGATCCCTGGATCAAGCGTCTTGACGTTTTGTGGGATATGTGTTTCGAACAACGAGAACCGACCACCGAAGACCAAGTGCTCCAAGTAAATATGGGAGATGAAGCCAACCCCAAACTGATCTTCATAAGTGAAAGCTTGTCACGACAAGAGAAAGAAGACATGGTGTCCCTCGTCTGAGAGTATATCGACGTCTTTGCTTGGGGCTATGAAGATATGCCGAGACTTGACACAAAAATAGCCATGCATTGTCTTAATATCTATCAGAATGCGAAACCAGTTAAACAACAGCAACGCAAGTTCTGTCCGGAAATCATGGAATCAATCATAGAAGAAGTCCAAAAGCTCATTGATTCGGGATTTATTAGAGAAGAACAACACCTGGATTGGGTGGCCAATATTGTTCTTGTACCCAAGAAAAATGGAAAGGTCTGAATATGCATCGATTTTTGTGATCTGAACGCGGCATGTCTAAAAGATGAACTTCCACTCCCCATTACGGATGTTATGATTGATAACACCTGCGGGTACGAGAGGATGTCGTTTATGGACGGTTTCTCAGGGTACAATCAAATCAAAATGAACCCTGAAGATGCGAAGCACACGGCTTTCAGGACACCACTGGGGATATTCTGTTACATGGTGATGCCTTTTGGTTTGAAAAATGCCGGGGCAACCTATCAACGTGCAATGAATACTATTTTTCGACAGCATCTACGCAAAAAGATCGAGTGCTATGTAGATGACATTGTTGTGAAAAGCCTGAAGGGGGATGATCATATTTCAGATTTGAAGATCATGTTCGACATTATGAGGACACATCAACTGAAAATGAACCCCGCCAAACATTTCCTAGGGGTATCTAGTGGCAAATTCTTAGGATTTATAGTTACATCCCAAGGGATTTCCCTTGATCCTGAAAAGGTTCGCGCCATCCGAGAGATGCCGCCACCAAGGAATATCAAAGAGCTCAGAGGCCTACAAGGCATGTTAGCATACATCCGAAGATTCATATCAAACCTTTCCGGCCAGTGCCAACCCTTCTCCAAATTAATGAAGAAAGGGGTTTCATTCGTATAGGACGAAGGCTGCCAAAAGGCGTTCGAAGAGATCAAGACATATCTCACACAACCGCCAGTCCTCGTAGCCCCATTATTGGGAAACCGTTCCTGTTATATGTGAGGGCCATGGACCACTCTCTCGGAGCCTTGTTAGCTCAGAACGACGATCAGGGACATGAACAAGCAATATATTACCTTAGCCGAACCATGATTAGAGCTGA
The DNA here is from genome assembly GCA_037177215.1 of Asparagus racemosus. Taxonomy (NCBI): domain Eukaryota; kingdom Viridiplantae; phylum Streptophyta; class Magnoliopsida; order Asparagales; family Asparagaceae; genus Asparagus; species Asparagus racemosus. Next base: position 225 of record JBAKGM010019336.1, on the reverse strand, counting down.
ACATAGATACAATCCTGTAGAAAAAGAATGCTTGGCTCTAATATTCGCCGTCTAGAAAATGCGACATTACCTGGTTGGACAAACAGTGCATGTTGTCTCCAAAGTAAACCATCTGAGAGTACTCATGACAAAGCCTTCTTCGCAAAATTCCCGTTTAGCGAAATGGGCAATACTCCTCTCACAATATGACATGAGATTTATGCCTCAGAAGGCTATTAAAGGACA
>JBAKGM010019335.1:0-29296 GCA_037177215.1 Asparagus racemosus | reverse complement strand
TTTGACATTTGGTCAAAATAGTAAAATAAATAAAAATCGTGGAAGCTCATGAAACTTATGAATTTTGAACGCCACAATATCATAGGTTATTGCTCATGAAATCATGATTTTTAACTCTAGTTAATTATTTGCTATTTGGTCAAAACAAATAAAAATGGATAAAAATCCTGAGTTATAGCTCATAAAATCATGAATTTGAACTCCACAAATTTATTAGCTATTGGGTCATAACGAACAAAAATGGATAAAAATCATGGAATAGCTCATGAAATCATGAAAATTGAACTTCTTATAATCATTTGACATTTGGTCAAAATAGTAAAATAAATAAAAATCGTGGAAGCTCATGAAACTTATGAATTTTGAACGCCACAAAATTATTTCCATTTGGGTCCAGACAAATGAAAATGAACAAAAATCATAGCTTATAACTCACGATTTTGTGAATTTTGAAGTTTTCTTATTTATTTGCCATGGGGTCGAAATAAAAAAAATCATGGGCTATAGCTCCTGAAATCATGGATGTTGAACTCCAAAAAGTAATTTTTCATTGTGTCAAAAAGAAAGAAAAATGGACAAAAAGCATGACCTAATAGCTCATGAAATTATAAAATTCTAGATTATAGCACATTAAAGTATGAAATTTAAAATCTCTAAAATTATTTTTCATTGGGTCAAAATGAAAAAAACTTAAAAGAAATTATGGATTATAGCTCATTAAATCATGAAATTTAAAATCCACATAATTATCTGCCATCGGATTGAAACAAACCAAAATGAACAAAAATCATGGTTTATGGGTCAAGAAATTCATGAATTTTGAACTTTGTTTAGTTATTTACCATTGGACAAAATGGATGGTTATAGCTCATTGAACCTTGAATTTTGAATTTAGGTTATTTATTTGTCATTTGGACTAAACGAAAATAAACAAAAATAATAGGTTGTAGCTCATAAAATTATTAACATTAAATAAATAAAGTTGTTCGCTGTTGGGTCAAAATGAATAAAGTTTGGCTAAAAACATGTGTTATAGCTTATTAAATCATGAATTTTGAAGGTCATTTAATTATTTGCGAATGGATCGAAAGAAATGAAATTATGGGTTATAGGTCATAAAAATAATGAATTTTGAACTTCACTTAGTTATTTGCCACTGAGTTAAAACAAACAAAAATAAATCAAAATCATGGGTAGTATATCTCTTATGAAATTGTGGATCTTAAACTCCACAAAACTATTTGTCATTGAGTCGAAATGAGTGAAAATAGATAAAAAATAGCTTCTAGATCATAAAATAATGTAATTTGAACTCTGCTTTAGTTTATTGTTATTGGGTCTAAACAAACAAAAATGGATAAAAATCATGGGTTATAGCTCATGAAATTGTGATTTTTAACTCTTGTTAATTATTTGCTATTTGGTCTAAGCAAACAAAAATGGACAAAAACCTTGAGTTGTAGCTCATAAAATGTGAATTTTAAATTCTGCATAATTATTTGCTGAAATAAAAAATAACAACAATTATGGTTTACAGCTCATGAAAATTATTAATTTTGAAATCCACATAAATATTTATTGTCATTAGGTTAAAACAAATAAAAATGGATTAATATCATGGGATACTGCTCATGAAATCATGACTTTTAACTCTGGTTAATCATTTGCTATTTGATCGAAATAAAAATAGACAAAATTATGGGCTCCACAAATTTATTAGTTATTAGGTCATAACGAATGCAAATGGATAAAAATCATGGGATAGCTCATGAAATCATGAAATTTGAACTTCCCATATTTATTTGCTATTTGGTCCAAATAAACAATAAGAAACAAAAATTATGGGTTATAGCCATTCAAAATCATGAATTTTAAAGTCCATAAAATTTATTTTCATTTGGGTCCAAATAAATGAAAATGAATTAAAATGATAGCTTATAGCTCATGAAATCATGAATTTTGAACTCTACTTATTTATTTACCATTGGGTCGAAATGAATGGAAATAAACGCAAAAGTGAGTTATAGCTTATAAAATCATGGATTTTGATCTCCGCAAATTTATTTTCATTGCCTCGAAATGAATGTGAGTTATAGTTCATAAAACTATAAAATTTAAAATTTAAACTTCAAAGTTATTTTTCATTGGATCGAAAAGAAAAAAATGGATGGAAATTGTGCGTTAAATCATGAACTTTAAGATCACATAATTGTTTTTCATTGGATCAGAACAAACAAAAATGAATAAAGACCTTCAGAATTATTTTTCATTGGATCAGAACAAATAAAAATGAATAAAAAACTTCAGTTATAGTTCATAAAATCATGAAATTTTCTTCGCAAACTTATTTGTCATTGTGTTGGAATGAACAATAATGGATAAAAATTATGGGTTATAGCTCATGAAACCCTGAATTTTGAATTTAAACTCCATCTGATTTATTGCCTTTGACTCAAAATGAAATAAAGTAGAAAAACATTATAGGTTTTAACTCATAAAATAGTGCATTTTGAAAGAACAAAATTATTTGCTATTGGATCAGAAATGAAGAGAAAAAAAAACTCGTGACTTCTAGCTCAAAAAATTGTGAAATTTGAATTCCACTTAATTTATTATCATTGGGCTGAAATAAACAAAATTGGATTAAAAACATGGGTTATTCCTCTTATAATCGTGAAATTTAAACTCTGCAAAATTATTTGCCATGTGGTCAAAACAAAGAAATATAGAGAAAAGTTGTGGCTAATAGATCATGAAACCATGAATTTTGAATTTAGATTATTATTTGTTATTTGGTCAAAATAAATGAAAATAAATAAAAATGATGGATTATAGCTCATGAAATTGTTATTATTGAATAAATAAAGTTATTTACTATTAGGTCAAAATGAATAAAAATTAACTAAAATTATGAGTTATAGCTCATTAATCATGAATTTTGAAGTTCATATTATTATTTGCCACTAGGTCAAAATATATGAAAATGAACAAAAATAGTGGGTTATATGTCATGAAAATCATGAAATTTGAACTCCACTTACTTATTTTCAATTGGGTTGAAATGAATGAAAATGAACAAAAATTGTGGGTAATACCTCATGAAATTGTGAATTTTGAATTTTAAACTCCAAAAAATTATTTGTCATGGGATTGAAAATAACAAAAATCGATGGAAATTTTAGGTTATAGCTTATTAAATCATGAATTTTAAGACCATATAATTATTTGTTATTGGATCAAAATAAATAAAAATAAATAAAGGTCTTCATTTATAGGTCATGAAAATAATGAATTTTGAACACTATATAGTTATTTGCCAATAGCATGAACTGAACGAAAATGAACAAAAGTTATAAGTTATAGCTCATGAAAATCGTGAATTTTGAACTCCACATGATTATTTTTGACTTGGTCAAAACTAATGAAAATGAATAAAAATCATGCATTATAGCTCAAGAACATCATGAATTTTGAACTTTAGTTAAGTGCTTGTCATAGGGTGGAAACAAACAAAAATGAACAAGCTCATGTAATTGTGAATTTTGAATTCCGTAAAATTATTTGCCATAGCACCGAAACAATTGAAAATGGACAAAAAGAATGGACTATAGCTAATGAAATTGTAAATTTTGAATGAACAAAATTATTTGCCATTAAGTCGAAATGAATAAAAATTGACTGAAGTCATAGCTTATAGCTTATGATGTCATGAATTTTGAAGTCCTTATATTTACTTAGTGGGTTGAAACCAAAAAAAGAAAAAGAAAAAAAAATCATCGGTTATACCTCATGAAATCATGAATTTTGAATAAATAAAATTATTTGTCATTGGGTTGAAATGAGCAAAAATTGACTAAAATTATGGGTTATTGCTCATAAAATCATGCATTTTGAAGTCCACATAATTATTTGTGATTGGGTCGATACGAGAACAAAAATTATGGTTTATAGCTCAAAAATATTTTGAAATTGGACCAAGCTTAATTTACTGTCTTTGGGTAGAAATGAATGAAATAGGACTAATATCATCGATTATTGCTCATGAATTTGTGATTTTTAAAAAATTTAATTATTTGTTATTTTTTAAAACAAGCAAAAATGAACAGAAATCCTGAGATATAGCTCATGAAGTCATTTATTTTGAGCTTCACAAAATTATTAGCCATTGGGTCATAATGAACAAAAATGATAAAAAAATTATGGGTTATAGCTAATGAAATTATGCATTTTGAACTTCTCATAACTGTTTTTTCATTTAGTCAAAACAATTAAAAATGAATAAAAATCATGGGCAATAGCTCATTGAAATCATGGATAATAGCTCATTGAAATCATGAATTTTGAACTTAACTTCATTTAGTTATTTTTGTCGTTGGGTCAAAAAGAACAAAAATGAATAGAAATTATAACTTATATCTTATAAAATCATGAATTTTTAATGTCATAAAGTTATTTGTCATTGGGTTGAAATAAATAAAAATGGATAAAAATTGTGGGTAACAGCTCATGAAACCATGAATTTTGAATTTGAACTCCGCTTAATTTATTTCCTTTGAGTCAAAATGATAGAAAGTGGAAAAAATCATAGGTTTTTGCTCATAAGATAGTGAGTTTTAAATGAGTAAAATTAATACCCATTGGGTTGAAATAAAAAAAATGGACAAAAATCGTGACATCTAACTCATGGAATTGTGAAGTTTGAATACCTCTTAATTTTTTGTCATTTGGTCAAAATACACAAAATTGGATAAAAATCGTGTGTTATTCCTCATATAATCATGACTTTGAAATCTACAAAATTCTTTGCCATTGAGTAGAAACAAACAAAAGTAGAGGAAAATTGTGGGTTACAGCTCATCAAATTATAGATTTTAAATTTTGGTTAGTTATCTGCTATTTGGTTGAAATAAATGTAAATGAATAAAAATCATGGGTTATAGCTTATGAAATCGTTATTATTGAATGAACAAAATTATTTGCCCTCGGGTCAAAATGAATAAAAATTGACTAAAATCATGAGTTATAGCTCATTAAATCATGAATTTTAAAGTCTATATAATTATTTGCATTGGTTGAAATAATAAAAAATAAACAAAAATCATGGGTTGCAGGTCATGAAAATCATGAATTTTGAACTCCGCTTAGTTATTGCCATTGGATTAAAATGAACAAAAATAAACAAAAATAGTGGATAATATCTCATAAAATCTTGGATCTTGAACTCAAATGGGTCAAAATGAACAAAAATGGACAAAAGTTGTGGTTTCTAGCTTATAAAATCATGAAATTTGAACTCCACTTAATTTCTTTTATTGGGTCTAAACAAACAAAAATGGACAAAAGTAGGAGGTTATAGCTCATGAAATTCTGATTTAACTTTAGTTAATTATTTGCTATTTGGTCTAAATGAACAAAAATGGGGAAAACAATCTTGAGTTATAGCTCATAAAATTGTGAATTTTGAATTCTGCATAATTATGTGCCAAGCTGTAAAAAAATAAAAATAAAAATTATTGGTTATAGCTCATGAAAATCATTAACTTTGAGCTTTACATAATATTTTCCCACATGGTTAAAACTAACAAAAATAAATAAAAATCATGGATTACAATTTAAGAGTATCGTGAATTTTAAACTCTAGTAAAGTGTTTGTTATTGGATCATAATGAATAAAAATAAACAAAAATCACCGGTTACAGCTCATGTAATTGTGCATTTTGAGTTCCGCAAAGTTATTTTTCACTGCATCAAAATAATTAAAATGGACAAAATTCATGTGTTATAGCTCATTAAATCATGGCTTTTGAATAACAATTTTATTTGCCATTAGGCTGAAATGAACAAAAATTGACTAAAGTTATGAGTTATAGCTTATGATATCATGAATTTTGAAGTCCACATAATTACTTGCCAATGGGTCGAAACAAACAAAAATGAAAAAAAATTCATAGATTAAAGCTCATGAAATCATATATAACATTGGGTTGAAATGAAAAAAATTGTCTAAAATTGTGGGTTATTGCTTAGGAAGTTATGAATTTTGAAGTAAACACAGCTATTTGCAATTGGGTCGATGAAAATGAAATGAACTAAAATCATGTGTTATATCTCATGAAAATCATGAAATTTGAACCACGCATAATATATTGTCATTGGGTCGAAACAAATGACAATAGACTAAATATCATGGACTACTGCTAATGATATCGTGATTTTCAACTTTTATTAATTATTTGCTTTTTGGTCAAAACAAACAAAAATGGACAAAAATCCAGAGGTATAACTCATGAAATCGTGAATTTTGAACTCCACAAAATTATTATGCATTAGGTTGTGAAGAACAAAAATGGTTAAAAATCATGGCTTATAACTCATGAATCACGAATTTTAAACTTCTCATAATTATTTCCATGCGGTCAAAACAAACAAAAATGAATAAAATTCATAAATTATTGCTCATGAAAATCATTAATTTTGAACTCCACAAAATTATTTCCATTTGGGTCTAAACAAATGAAATGAAAAACCAACATAGCTTATAGCTCATGAAATCATTATTTTGAATTCCACATTCTTATTTGGCATTAAGTCAAAATGAAAGAAAAATGAAGAAAATTATGATTTCATGAGCTGTAACCCATGATTATGAGCTATTTTTAGTAGTTTCTACCAGTTGGTAAATAATTTTGTGAAGTCCCAAGTTCACGATTTCATGAGCCATAACCCATAGTTTTTGACTATTTTTAGTCATTTATAACCATTGGCAAATAATTTTACTAAGTCGAAATTTACAATTTCATAAGCTATAATCCACAAATTTTCGATTACGTGAAATTATTTGTTAATGGGTCAAAATGAACAAAAATAGATAAAAATCATGGGGCCCATGAAACTATAATGTTTAGTCTCAGCAAAATATATGTCAATTAGTTGAAATAAATTAAAATGGCAAAATATATTGGTTAATAGCCCATAAAATCATGAATTTCAGACTACGTAACACTATTTGTGAATGGATAAAAAAGAATAAAAATAGCCAAAATTCATTAGTTATGGCTCATGAAATCATAAATTCTAGACTCTGCAAAATTATTTGTCAATAGGTTGAAATGAATTAAAATGGCCAATAATAATTGGTAATAGCTCATGAACTCGTGAATTTTGAACTATATGAAATTATTTGCCAATGAGTCGAAACGAATATAAATAGCCAAAAATCATGGGTAGAGCTTATGAATAGTGAGTTTTTAACATAGTGAAATTATTTACCAATGTGCCAAAATAAATAAAAATAGCCAACAATTGTAGATTATAACTCATGAAATCGTGAATTTTGAACTACACAAAATTATTAACCAATTGGTTGAAATGAACAAAAAATGGATAAAACTCATTTTTTCAGCTCATGAATTGTGAATTTTGGACTTTGTGAAATTATTTGCTAATATGTCAAAATAAATTAAATATAAAAAATCATTGTTTATAACTCATGAAATCGATAAATTTGGACATTGTGAAATTATTTTCTAATAGGTCAAAATGAATGAAAATTGTGGGTTATTTCTCATAAAAACGAGATTTTTGAACTTCAAGAAATTATTGGCCAATGGGTCGAAACAAATAAAAATAGCTAAATATCATGAGCTATAGTTCATAAAATCATTAATTTTGGATTCCATAAAATTATTTACCATTGGAACAAAAAGAATAAAAATGGAAACAAATCGTGGGTTGTCATGCATGAAATCGTGAATTTTAGGCTACACGAAATTATTTTTCAATGGGTCAAAATAAATAAAAGTGGCCAAACATCATGGGCTATAGCTCATGAAATTGTGAATCTTGGAGTCCGTGAAATTCTTTGTCAATGTGTCGAAATGACTAAAAATGGCAAAAAATAAGGGGTTTTTTCTCACAAAATTATGAATTATAGACTACATGAAATTATTTACCAATGTGTTAAAACAAATAAAAATGGTAAAATATCATGGGTTATAACTCATAAAATCTTGGATGACTTTGCGAAATTATTAGCTAATGGGTCAAAATGAATAAAATGGTCAAAAATCATGGGTTACAGCTCATGAAATCATGAATTTTGGACTTAGTGAAATTATTTGCTAATGGATCGAAGTGAATAAAAATAGCCAAAAATCATGGCTAATAGCTCATAAAATCATAAATTCTAGACTCCACGAAATTATTTACCAATCGGTCGAAAGGAAATGGTAGCTCATGAAATGTGAAATTCGGACTCTATGAAATTATTTGCTAATGGGTCAACACTAATAAAAATAGCCAAAAATCGTGAGCAATAACTCCTGAAATTGTGAATTTCGGACACTGCAAAGATATTTGCCAATGGGAGGAAATAAATAAAATGGCCAAATATCTTGGGTTATTACACATGAAATCATTAACTTTGAACTCCAAAAAATTATTTGCTAGTGGGTGGAAATGACTAAAAATTATCGAAAATCATGGGTTATAGTTCATGAAATCATAAATTGTAGACTTCGCATAAATATTTGCCAATGCATCGAAATGAATAAAGATAAGCAGAAATTGTGGGTAATAGCCCGTGAAATTGTGAATTTTGGACTATGTGAAATTATTTTCCAATGGGTCAAAATGAATAAAAATTTCCAAATTTGTTAGTTATAGCCTATGGAATCATTAATTTTAGACTCCATGAAATTACTTTCCAATTGGATGAAATGAATTAAAATGATAAAAAAATCATAGTTAATAGCTCATAAAATTGTTAATTTTAGACTACGTGAAATTATTTGCTATCGGGTCAAAATAGATAAAAATGACAAAAAATCATGGTTTACAGCTCATAAAATCATGAATTTTAGACTCTATAAAATTATTTGCTAATGGGTTAAAATGAGTATAAATGATAAGAGTTGTGGGTAATAGTTTATGAAATCATGAATTTTAGACTCTGTGAAATTATGTGCCTATACGTGAAAATGAATAAAAATGGAAAAAATCGTGAGTTATATCTCATGAAATCGTGACTTTTGGACTCTGCGTAATCATTTGCCAATTGGTGGAAATAATTAAAAATTTCCTAAAATCGTGGGTCATAGCTAATGAAATTGTGAATTTTAGACTTCCTAAAATTATTTGCCAGTAGGTTGAAATGAATAAAAATAACAAAAATATTGGGTAATAGTCCACGGAATCATGAATTTTGGACTACATGAAATTATTTTTTAATGGGTTGAAATGAATAAAAATGGCTAAAATTTGTTATTTATAACTCACGAAATCATAAATTTTAGATTTCATGAAATTATGTGCCAATGGGTTGACATGAATGAAAATAGACAAATATCATGGTTTATAGCTCTTGAAATGTGAAATTTTGACTCATGAAATTATTAGTCAATGGGTCAAAATAAATAAAAATGGCCAAAATTTATGGGTGATAACTCATGAAATTGAGAATTTTGGACACCATAAAGTTATTTCCCAATGGGATCAAACAAATAAAATGGCAAAAAATCGTTGGTTATAGTTCATGAAATCATAAACTTTGAACTCTATGAAATTATTTGCAATGAGTGGAAAGGACTCTAAATAACCAAAAACCATGAGTTATAACTCATGAAAAATCGTGAATTTTAGATTCCACAAAATTATTTGCTAATGCGGCAAAATGAATAAAAATAATTGAACATCCTGGATTGCCCATGAAATCATAATTTTTAGAATAGTAAAATTATTTTTCAATGGGTCAAAATTAATGAAAATGTCTAGAACTCATTAGTTAAAGCTTATGAAATCAAAAGTATTAAAATCTATAAAATTATTTGTCAATTAGTCAAAAAAAATTAAAATGACAAAAAATCATGGGTAATAGTCCATGAAATTTTGAATTTTAGGCTATGTAAAATTATTTGCCAATGGGTCAAAATAAATAAAAATGGCCAAAAGTCATTGATTGTAACTCATGAAATTATGAATTTTGGACTCCATGAAATTATTTTCTAATGGGTCGAAAAAATATAAATGATAAAAATCATGGATAATAGCTTGTGAATTCGTGAATCTTGGATTATGCGAAATTATTTAGCTATGGGTCAAATAAAATGAAAATAAAAAATCATGGGTTATAGCTCATGAAATTATAAATCTTGAACTCTACATAATTATTTGTCAATGGGTCAAAATGAATAAAAACAGCCAAAAATCATGGGTTATATTTCATGAAATTATAATTTTCAGACTCCATAAAATTATTTGATAATGGGCCGAAACTAATAAAAATGTCTAAAAATCATGGGTAATAACACATGAATTCATAAATGTTAGACACCGCAAGGTTATTTACCAATGAGATGAAATGAATAATAATAACAAAAAATTATGAGTTATAGCTTATGGAATTTTGAACTTTGAACTCCATAAAAGTATTTGCCAATAGGTGGAAATGACTATAAATGGTAAAAAATATGGAGCTTAGAAAATTATGATTATGGTTTTCATGAATTATTTGCTAATGGGTCAAAATGAATGTAAATAAAAAATCACACGTAATAGCCCATGAAATTGTTAATTTCGGACTATGTGAACTCTTTTTCTAATGGGTCAAAGCAAATAAAAATGGCCAAAATTCATTAGTTATGGCTCATGAAATTGTGAACTTTAGACTTCACAAAATTATTTGTCTATGGATCAAAACAAATTAAAATGGCCAAAAATCATGGGCAATAGCTCATGAAATTATGAATTTTGAACTATATGAAATTATGAATTTTGAACTACATGAAATTATTTACCAATGGGTTGAAACAAATTAAAATGGTAAAAAATCATGGGTTATAGATCATAAAATTGTGAATTTTGGATTTCATAAAATTATTTCCCAATAGGTCAAAATGAATATAAATGACCAAAAATTTTGGGTAATAGTTCATGAAACCGTGAAGTTTGCATCATAAGAAATTATTTTGAATGAATAAAAATGAATAAAATCACCAATTTTTATTCATAGCTCATGAAATCACCAATTTTAGATTCCACAAAAATATTTGCCAATGGGATGAAATAAATAAAAATGGCCAAAAATCGTGAGTTATATAGCTCATGAAAACGTGATTTTTAGACCCCACAAAACTATTTGCCAATGAGTCAAAACTTTAAAAATGGTCAAAAATCATGGGTTATAGCTTATGAAATTATGAATTTTAGACTACAAGAAATTATTTACCAATGGGTTGAAGTAAATAGAAATGGCCAAAAATTGTGAGTTACAGCTCATGAAATCTTTAATTATGGATTCCACAAAATTATTTATAAATTAGTTGAAATGAAAAAAGGACAAAAAATGTGAATTTAGGACTATGTGAAAATATTTTCTAGCAGGTTGAAACGTATAAAAATGGTAAACAATTGTGGGTTATAGCTTATGGAATCGTAAATTTGAACTTCATAACTTGCAAATAGGTCAAAATGATTAAAAATGCCCAAAAAATTATGGGTAATAACCCATGAAATCATGAATTTTGAACTATGAGAAATTATTTGCCAATGGGTCAGGATAAATAAAATGGCAAAACATTATGGCTTATAGCTCATGAAATCGTGAATTTTAGACTCTCTGAAATTATTTGCCAATGGTTTGAATTTAATAAAAATAGCCAAAATTCATTGGTAATTGATCTTTAAATAGTAAAGTTTAGACCCCACAAAATTATTTGACAATTGGTTTTATTGAATGAAAATGGAAAAATGTCATGATCTATAGCTCATGAAATGTGAAACTTGGACTCCACAAAATTATTTACTAATAGACTGAAACTAATAAAAATGGTTTAAAATAATGGGTTATAACTCATAAAATTATGAATTTTGGACACCGAAAAGTTATTTGCCTATGTGATGAAACAAATAACCAAAAATAGTGGGTAATAGCTTGTGAAATCATGAATTTTAAACTATGTGAAATTATTTTCTAATGGGTCAAATCAAATAAAAATGTCCAAAATTTGTTAGTTATAGCTCATGAAATAGTAAATTTTAGACTCTATAAAATTAATAGCAATGTATTAAAAAATTAAAATGGCCAAAAATCGTGGGTAATTGTGAATTTTGGACTACATGAAATTATTTGTCAATGGGTCAAAATGAATAAGAATAGCCAAAAGTTATCAGTTATAGCTCTTGAAATCAAGAATTTTAGACTCCATGAAATTATTTGCTAATCTGTGGAAAATAATATAAATAGCTAAAAATTATTAATTTGTGAATTTTAGACTACATGAAATTATTTGCTAATGGGTCAAAATGAATAAAAATAGCTAAAATTGTGGGTTATAGCTCACGAACTCGTGAATTTCGAGCTTTATGAAATTATTTGTCAATGAGCCAAAATGAATAGAAATGACAAAAATCATCAGTTATAGCTTATGAAATCATAAATTTTAGACTACACAAAATTATTTACCAGTTGGTCAAAAATGGCCAATAAAAATGGCAAAATATCATGCATAATAGCTCATGAAGTTGAGAATTTTAGACTCTATAAAATTATTTGCTAATAGATTATAACGATTAAAATTGGCTAAAAATCATGAGTTATCATGAATTTAGGGCTATATGAAATTATTTGCTAATGGGTTGAAGCAAAAAAATGGCCAAAATGAATAAATATGACAAAAATTCCTTTAATTATAGCTCGTGAAATCGTAAATTTTATATTCTGTGAAATTATTTGCCAATGGGTCGAAATAAATTAAAATAATAAAAAATCATAGGTAATAGCAAATGAAATTGTGAATTTTGGACTAGTGAAATTTTTTGTCAATGGGTCGAAATGAATCAAAATGGCCAAACATCATGGGTTATAGCTCAAAAATTGTGAACTTTAGATGATGTGAAATGATTTGGCAATTGGTCGAAACAAATAAAAATTGCTAAAAAATCATGGATTAGGCTCATAAAATCATCAACGTTAGAATCCACAAAATTATTTGCTAATGGGTCAAGATGAACAACAACGGACAAAAATCGTGGGTTAGAGTTCATGAATTCGTGAATTTTTGACTCCACTTAATTATGTGCTAATGAATTGAAATGAATAATAATGGGAAAAATCATGGGTAATAGCTATTGAAATCGTGAATTATGGACTCCATGAAATTATCTGCTAATGAGTCGAGACGACTAAGAATGGCCAAAAATCATGGGTTATTTCTCATGAAATCATGAATTTTAGGATACATGAAATTATTTGTCAATGGATCGAAACGACTAAAAATGACCAAAAATTATGGGTTATAACTCATGATATTGTGTATTTTAGACTCCATAAAATTACTTGCAAATCAGTTAAAAAGAATTAAAATGGTTAAAAATCATGGATAATAACCTATAAAATAGTGAAATCAGGACTATGTGAAATTATTTGCCAATGGGTAGAAATGAATAAAAATGGAAAAAAATGTTGGGTAATAGCTCATGAGATCTAGAATTTCAGGCTCCATAAAATTATTTGCTAATAGTTCAAAATGAATAAAAATAGTCAAAACTTTTGGGTAATAGCTCATGCAATCATATATTTTGGACACGGTGAAATTATTTGCCAATGGGTTAAAATGAACAAAAATAGAGAAATATCATCATATATAGTGCATGAAATGTGAAATTTTGACTCCATGAAATTATTTGCCAATGGCAAAACTAATAAAAATAGCCAAAAAAGTTGGGTAATTAACTCATGAAATCATTAATTTTGGACACCACAAAGTATTTGCCAATGGGATGAAACAAATAAAAATAGCCAAAAACCGTGAGTTATCTCTCATGAAATGGTAAACTTTGAACTCCATGAAATTATTTGGCAATGGGTGGAAATGACAAAAATAGCAAAAAATCGTGAGTTATAGCTCATAAAATCATAAAATTTTGACTCCACAAAATTATTTGCCAATGGATCAAAATGAGTTTGCAATATTGGGTAATAGCTCACAAAATCATGAATTTTGGATAACACGAAATTATTTTCCAAGGCATCAAAATGAATAAAAATGCCCAAAAAATCGTTAGTTACAGCTCATGAAACTGATAATTTTAGGCTCTGCAAGATTATCTGCCAATGGGTCGAAATAAATACAAATAGCCAAAAATCATAAGTAATAGCTCATGATATTGTAAATTTTGGATTCTGTAAAAAGTATTTACCAATGGATCAGATTGAACAAAAATGGCAAACAAATAGGCTGTAGCTCATGAAATGTGAAATTTGGACTCCAAGAAATTATTTGCAAATTGGGGAAAATGAATAAAAACCTCAAAATCATGGGTAATAGCCCATGAAATCATGAATTTTGAATTATGTGAAAATTATTTTGCAGTGGGTCAAAATGAATTAAAATTCCCAAAATTCATAAATTATAGCTTATGAAATTGTGAATTTTAGAGTCCGTGAAATTATTTGCTAAATAAGTTAAAATTACCAAAAATCATGGATAATGGCACATGAAATTTTGAATTTTAAACAACATGAAATTATGTGGTAAAGGGTCAATATGAACAAAATTGGGAAAAAATCATGGGTTGTAGCTCATGAAATCATGAATTTTCGACTCTAAAAAATTATTTGCTAATGGATAGAAATAAATAAAAATAGCCACAAATCATGAGTAATAACTTATGAAATCATGAATTTTGGACTATGTGAAATCATTTGCCTATGGGTCAAAATGAAAAAAAAATTGTGGGTTATAATTCATGAAATCATGAATATTTAGACTCTGCATAATTATTCACCAATGTATCAAAACCATTAGAAATAGCCAAAAATTATGGATTATAGATTATGTAATCATCAAATTTAGAGTCTACAAAATTATTTGTCAATAGGTCGAAACTAATAAAAATGGCCAAAAATCATGAGTAATAACTCATGAAATCATGAATTTTGGACATCACAAAGTTATTTGCCAATGCGAAGAAACAAATAATAATGTCTAAAAATCACGGGTTATAGCTCATGAAAGTGTGAACTTTGAACTACACAAAATTATTTGCCTTAGGTCAAAACAAATTAAAATGATCAAAAGTTGTGAGTAATAGCTCACGAAATTTTGAATTTTGGACAATGTGAAATTATTTGTCTATCAAAAAAAGCTTGTTGGAATAATGATATGAATTCTTACTTGATTTGATACATTGTGGTCAGTAATGCTAGTGAATTAACAAAAATAGAAAGAGAGGGATTCAGACCCTTAGAAATGATTGAGACGAATAAAAATGCCTAAAAATCAAGGGCTATAGCTCATGAAATCATGAGCTTTTGACTCTAGAAAATTATTTGCTAACGGGTTGAAACAAATATTAATGGCCAAAAATTGTAGGTAATAGCTTATGAAATCTTCAATTTTAGACTACACGAAATTATTTGCCTATGGATTAAAAGGAACAAAAATGAAATAAAATTATGGGTTATACCTCGTGAAATCATGAATTTTTGGACTCTATGAAATTATTGCCAATAGGTCAAAATGAATAAAAATAGCCAAAAATATTGCATCTTGAATTATAGCTTATGAAATCATGAATTTCAAAGTCCACGAAATTATTTGCAAATTGGTTAAAACTAATAAAAATGGCCAAAAATCATGGGTAATAACTCATGAAATCGTGAATTTTAGACACCACGAGGTTATTTGCCAATGCAATGAAATGAATAATAGTGTCCACAAATTGTGGGTTATATTTCACGAAATTATAAACTTTGAACTCTACGAAATTATTTAGCAATGGGCGAAAAGAATAAAAATAACCAAAAATCATGGGTAATAGTCCATAAAATTGTGAATTTTGAACTATGTAAAATTATTTTTCAATGGGTAGAAATGAAAACAATAGCCTTATAGCTCATGAAATCGCGAATTTTAGACTCCACAGAATTATTTGCCAATGAGTCAAAATAAATTAAAGTGGCCAAAAATCATGGGTAATAGCAAATGAAATATAAATAGCTAAAAATTATGGGTAATAGCTTTTCAAATCATGAATTTTGGACCATGTGAGACTATTTGCCTATTGGTCAAAATTAATAAAAATGCATGGGTTATAGCCCATAAAATCATGAATTTTGGACTCCAAGAAATTATTTGCTAATAGGTTGAAATAAATATAAATGACCAAAAATTATGGGTAATTGTTTATGAAATCTTGAATTTTAAACTACACAAAATTATTTGCCTATGGGTCAAAAGGAATGAAAATGGAAAAAATAATAGATTATAGCTCATGAAACTACGAATTTTGCACTATGTGTAATTATTTGCCAATAGATCAAAATGAATAATTTTTTTAAAAAATTGTGGGTTCTAGCTCATAAAATCGTGAATTTTAGACTCCACAAAATTATTTATCAATTGGTCAATACTAAGAAAAATGCTAAAAATTATGGCTAGTAACTCATGAAATCATGAAATTTGGACGCCACGAAAATATTTTCCAATGCCATGAAGTGAATAATTATGTCAAAAATTTTTGGGTTATAGCTTATGAATTTGTGAACTTTGAACTCTACAAAATTATTTGCGAATGATTGGAAATGACTAATAAATAGCAAAAAGTCATGGGTTATAGCTCAGGACATTGTGAATTATGCCTTTCGTGAAATTATTTGCCAATGGGTTAAAACGAATAAAAATAACCAAAAATAATGGATAAGAGTCAATGAAATCATAAATTTTAGACTACATGAAAATTCATTGTTATAGCCCATGAAAATTTTAGACTTCACAAAATTATTTTCCATTAGTTCGAAACAAATTAAAATGGCAAAAATAAATGGGTGGTAATAGCTAATGAAATTGTCAATTTCTAACTACGTGAAATTATTTGCCAATGGGTCAAAATGAATATAAAATGGTAAAAAATTATGGGTAATAGCACATGAAATAGTGCATTTTGGACTCTAGGAGGTTGAAACCGACATATATGGCTAAACATTATGGGTTATAGCTTATGATATTGTAAATTTTTAA
The DNA here is from genome assembly GCA_037177215.1 of Asparagus racemosus. Classification (NCBI taxonomy): domain Eukaryota; kingdom Viridiplantae; phylum Streptophyta; class Magnoliopsida; order Asparagales; family Asparagaceae; genus Asparagus; species Asparagus racemosus. The sequence continues at coordinate 12,278 of JBAKGM010019335.1, read as the reverse complement.
CTATGTGAAATAATATTCCTATGGGTCAAAATGAACAAAAATGGAAAAAAAACTCATGGGTTATAGCTCATGAAATTGTGATATTTAGACTCTGCATAATTATTTGCTAATGGGTCGAAATGAATAAAATATTGTGAATTTCAGACTCTACAAAATTATTTGCTAATTAGTCAAAATTAATAAAATGGTCAAAAATCATGGGTAATAACCCACAAAATCGTGAATTTTGGACACCATAAAATTATTTACCAATGCGATGAAATAAATAATAATATCTAAAAATCATGGGTAATAGTCCATGAAATTGTGAACTTTGAACTCCACAAAATTATTTACCAATAGTTGAAAATGGCTGAAAATGGCCAAAAATTAGGGGTAGCTCAGGACATTGTGCATTACGGCTTTCGTCATATTATTTGTCAATGGATCAAAATGAATAAAAATAACTAAAAATTACAGGCAATAGCCTATGAAATCTTTAATTTTGAACTGAATTAAACTATTTTCCAATTGGCCGATATGAATAAAAATAGCCAAAATTCATTATTATAGCTCATGAAATCATGAATTTTAGTCACCATGAAATTAATGGGTCAAAATGACTAAAAATGGCCAAAAATCAAGAGTATTATCTCTTGAAATTGTGAATTCTAGACTACATAAAATTATTTACCAATAGGTTGAAACGAATAAAAATGGCCAGAAATCATGGGTTACAGACTTATAGCTTATGAATCATGAATTTTGGATCCGCATAATTACTTGCCATTTGGTTGAAATGAATAAAAATCACCAAAAATTGTGAGTAGTACCTCATTAATTTGTGAATTTTGGACTACGTAAAATTATTTGTGAATGGGTTAAAATGAATAAAAATGGTAAAAACTTATAGGTTATAGCTCATAAAATTGTGAATTTTAGACTTTCCAAAATTATTTGATAAGGATTCAAAATAATTAAAAATGACCAATTGTGAATTTCTAACTCCACAAAATTAATTGCCAATGGTTGGTCATGACTAAAAATAGCCAAAAATCATGTGTTATTTCTCATAAAATTGTGAATTTTAGGCTAATTGTGAATTTTAGACTGCATGAAATTATTTACCAATAGGTCAAAATGGATAAAAATTACCAAAAAAGTGTGTTATAGCTTATGAAACCATAAAATTTGGACTCTGCAAAAATAATTTGCCAATAGGTTGGTTTGACTAAAATCGACAGAAAATCATGGGTTATAGCTCATGATATCGTAAATTTTAGACTTCACGAAATTACTTACAAATGGGTCGAAACAAAATAAAATAGCTAAAAATCATGAGTAAGAGCCCATGAAATCATGAATTTTGGACTACATAAAATTATTTACCAATGGGCCAAAATTAATAAAATGGCCAAAAATCATAGGATATAGCTCTTAAAATTGTGAATTGTAGACTCCGTAAAATTATTTGCTAATGGTTTGAAAGAACTAAAAGTTACAAAAAAATTATAGGTAACAACTCATGAAATCATAAATTTTAGACTTTGTGAAATTAATTACCAATGGGTCAAAATGAACAAAACTTGGAGCATATCATGGTCTATAGCTCATGAAAGGTGAAATTTGGACGCCACAAAGTTTTTTGCCAATAGGTTAAAACTAATAAAAACAGCCAAAAATCATGGGTAATAACTCATAAAATTATGAATTTTGGATACTGCAATGTTATTTGATAATGGGAAGAACAAACAAAATTGGACAAAAATTATGGATTATAGCTCATGAAATTATAAACTTTGAGCTCCACGTAATTATTTGCCAATGAGTGGAAATGATTAAAGATAGCAAAAAATTATGGGTAATAGCTCATAAAATTATAAATTTTGGACTCTATAAAACTTTTTGCCAATGGGTCAAAACGAATAAAAATAACCAAAAATAGTTATACCTCATGAAATTATGAATTTTGAACTCTGCATAATAATTTTTTGCCAATGGGTGGAAACGACTATAAATTTTGGACTCTATAAAACTTTTTGCCTATGGGTCAAAACGAATAAAATCATGAATTTTTAACTACAAAAGATTATTTTCCAATGAGTTGAAATGAATAAAAATGGCTAAAATTTGTTAGTTATACCTCATGAAATTATGAGTTTTAGACTTTGTAAAATTACTTGTCAATAGGTTGAAACAAATAAAAATAGCCAAAAATCATGGTTATAGCTCATGAGATCATAAAATTTGGACTCCGAAGAATTATTTGCTAATGGATCAAAGTTAATGAAAATGGAAAAAAAATGCTAGGCTACAACTCATAAATTGTGAAATTTAGACTCCACAATATTATTTACCAATGGGTCGAAACTAATAAATATGGCCAAAAATCACGGGTAGTAACTCATGAAATTGTGAAGTTTAAACACCACAATGATATTTGCCGATGGAATGAAATGAAAAACAGGCCAAAAATCATGGGTTATAGCTCATGAAATCATGAACTTTGAATTCCATAAATTGTTTTGCTAATGGGTGGAAACGACTAAAAATTTCCAAAAATCATTGGTTATACATATCACATGAAACTGTAAATTTTAGACTCCGCATAATTATTTACTAATGGAAACTTTTAATAAAAACAATTATAAAATGTGGGTAATAACCTATTAAATCGTGAATATTGGACTACGTGAAATTATTTTCAAATGGGTTAAAATGAATAAAAAGGCCAAAATTTATTTGTTATAGGTTATGAAATTGTGAATTTTAGACTCCGTAAAATTATTTTCATCTCGGTCAAAATGAATTAAAATGACAAAAAATCGTGGGTAATAGCTCATAAAATTGTGATTTTTGGAGTACATGAAATTATATACTAATTGAATTGAATAAAAATGTCCAAAAATCAAGAGTTGTAGCTCATGAGATCGTGAATTATAGGGTCCATGAAATTATTTGTTGATGGTTCAAAATGATTATAAATGGCCAAAAATTGTAGAAAATAGCTTAAGAAATAATGAATTTTGAACTACACAAAATTATTTGCCTATAGATTAAAATAAACAAAAATAGAAAAACAAATCGTGGGTTATAACTCATGAAAGCGTGAACTTGAACTCTGCGTAATTATTTGCGAATGAGTCAAAATGAATAAAAATATCCAAACATCATGGGTTATTGCTTATGAAATTGTGAATTTTAGACTCCATGAAATTATTTACCAATGGGTCGAAACTAATAAAAATAGCCAAAAATGATGGATAATAACTCATAAAATTGTGAATTTTGGATATCACAAAGTCATTTGCCAATGTGATAAAATGAATAATAATGACCAAAAATCATGTGTTGCAGCTCATAAAGTTGTGAAATTTGAACTCTATGAAATTATTTGCCAATGGGTGGAAATGACTAAAAATAGCTAAAAATCATGGGTAACAGTTCATGAAATCGTGAATTTCAAACTACGTCAAATTATTTGCTAATGGGCTGAAATGAATAAAAATGGCTAAAAATAATGGGTTATAACTCATGAAATCATGAAGTTTATACTTTGTGAAATTATTTGCTTATGACTTGAAATGAATAAAAATAACCAAATATCATGGGTAGCAGCTCATGTAATTGTAAATTTTGGACTTTGCAAAATTTTTTGCCAATGCATCAAAATAAATGAAAATGGGCAAATATCATGGTCTATAACTCATGGCTTGTGAAATTTGGACTCCACAAAATTACTTTTCAATGGGTCAAAACTAATAAAAATGGCCAAAAATCAGTGGGTAATAACTCATGAATGAAATCGTGACTTTTGGACACCACATAGTTATTTGCTAATGGGATGAAACAAATAAAAATGTCTAAAATCATGAGTTATAACTCATGAAATCGAGATCTTTGAACTCTAAGAAAATATTTTGCAATGAGTGGAAATGACCCAAAATAGCCAAAAACTGTGGGATATATCACATGAAATTGTGAAGTTTAAACTCTAAAAAATTATTTGCTAATGGGTTGAAATAACTAAAAAATAGTGGGTAATAGCCCATGAAATCATGAATTTTGGACTATGTGAAATTATTTTTCAATGGGTTGAAATAAATAAAAATGATCAAAATTCGTTAGTTAGAGCTCATGAAATCCTGAATTTTTGACACTACAAAATTATTTGCCAATGAGTTGAAATAAATAAAAATAGCTAAAAATTGTGGGTACTAGATAATGAAATAGTAAATTTTAGACTCCACGTAATTATTTGTCAATGGGTCAAAATATACAAAAATGGACAAAAAGTAAGGTTATAGCTTATTAAATAAAATCATGAATTCTAAACAACGAAAGATATTTGCCAAAGGGATGAATAAAAAAAAGGCCACAAATTATGGGTTATAGCTCATGAAATTCTAAACTTTGACCTCTATGTCATAATTTGCTAATGGGTGGAAACAACGAACAATTGCCAAAAATCATTGGTGTACAGTAAATAGTGAATTTTGGACTCTGCATAATAATTTAGCAATGGGCGAAAGGAATAAAAAAACAAAAAATCATGGGTTATAGCCCATGAAATTGTGAATTTTGGATTATATGAAATTATTGTCCATTGGGTCAAATTGAATAAAAATACCCAAAATTGGTTAGATATAGTTTATGAAATCATGAATTTTAGACACCGTGAAATTATTTGCCAATTATTCAAAATGAATTAAAATGACAAAAAGTAATGGGCAATAGCTCATGAAATTGTGAAATTTGGACTATGTGAAATTATTTGTCAATGGATTGAAATGAATAGAAATTGCCAAAAATTATTTGTTATTACTCATGAAATCATGAATTTCGGACTACCCGAAATTATTTGGTCTAAATGAATATAAATTGGCAAAAATCATGGGTAATAGCTTATAAAATTGTGAATTTTTAGATTGCACAAAATTATTTTCCTGTGATTAAACAAAAATGGAAAAATCATGGGTTATATATAATGAAATCGTGACTTTTTGACTTTGTGTAATTATTGCTAATGGGTTAAAATGGATAAAAATAGCTAAAAATTATGGGTTGTAGCCTATGTAATCGTGAATTTTAGACTGCATGAAATTATTTATCAATGGGTCAAAACTAACAAAAATGACTAAAAATCGTAGGTAATAACACAAGAAATTATGAATTTTGGACACCGCAAAGTTATTTGGCAATGTGATAAAATGAATAATAGCAAGAAAAAATTGTGGGTTATAGCTCATAATTTTTGAACTTTGAACTCCACGAAATTATCTGCCAATGGCTGCAAATGACTAAAAATAGCCAAAAATCGTGGGTAACAGCACATGAAATCGTGAATTTCAGACTACGTAAAATTATTTGCAAATGGGTGGAATCAAATAAAAAAAGGCCAAAAATCATAAGTTTTAGTTCATGAAATCATGAATTTTAGACTCCATGAAATTATTTGTGAATGGTTTGAAATGAATAAAAATAGCAAAAATTCGTAGGTAATATCTCATGAGTTATAAATTTTAGACTCTGTGAAATTATTGTCCAATGGGTCAAAATGAAGGAAAATGGACAGATATCATGGTCTATAGCTTATAAAATGTGAAAGTTTGACTCCATGAAATTATTTACCAATAGGTCAAAACTAACAAAAATACACAAAAATTATGATATCATGGTTACACTCACAAAATCGTGAACTTCGAACTGCATGAAACTGTTTACCAATGAGTGGAGATGACCCAAAATAGCCAGAAGCCATGGATTAGCTTATGAAATCGTGAATTTTGGACTTCGCAAATTTGTTTGCTAATGGGTCGAAACGAATAAGCTTAACCAAAAATAGTGGGCAGTAGCCCTTGAAATCATGAATTTCAGACTACATGAAATTATGTTTCAATGGATCAAAACAAATAAAAATGGAAAAAAGTTCGTTAGTTATAGCTCATGAAATCGTGAATTTTAGACTTTATAAAATTATTTGTCAATGAATCAAAATGAATAAAAACACCAAAAATTATGGGTAATTACTCACGAAATCATAAATTTTAGACCCCATGAAATTATTTATCAATGGGTAAAAATGGAAAAAAGGCAAAAAATAAAGGCAAAAGCTCATGGAATATGAAATTTGAACTCCACGAAATTAGTTGCTAATGGGTAAAAATTATTAAAAATGGCTAAAAATCGTGGGTAATTACTGATGAAATCATGAATTTTGAACAATGAAATATATTTGATAATGAGATGAAATGAATAAAAATAGCTAAAAATCATGGGTTATATCTTATGAAATCATGAACTTTGAACTCCATGAAATTTTTTGCCAATGGGTGGAAACGATAAAACATTGTCGAAAATCAGGTGTACATGAAATAGTGAGTTTTGGCCACCGCTTAATAATTTGACAATGGGCGAAATGAATAAAAATAACAAAAAATCATGGAGAATAGCCCATGAAATTGTGAATTTTGGACTACATGAAATTATTTTTCAAGGGGTCAAAATGAATAAAAATTCCCAAAATTCGTTAGTTATTACTCATGAAATCATGGATTTTAGAATTTGCAAAACAATTTGCAAATTGGTCAAAATGAAATAAAATGACAAAAAATTATGGGTAATAGCTTATGAAATTCTGAATTTTGGACTACGTGAAATTATTTACTAATGGGTTAAAATGAATAAACGTGGCAAAAAATATGAGTTATAGCTCATGAAATCATGAATTTTGGGCTCCACAAAATTATTTGCTAATAGGTTGAAATGAATATAGATGGCCAAAAATTATGAGTGATAGCTTATGAAATTGTGAATTTTCGACCACGTTAAATTATTTACCAAAAACTATGGGTAATAGATTATGAAATCATGAATTTTCGACTACATTAAATTATTTACCTAGGGGTCAAAGTATATGAAAATGGAAAAACTCATGGGTTATAGCTCATGAATTCATAAAATTTTGACTATGCGTAATTATTTGCCAATCATCAAAATTTTTAACAAAAGTACCAAACAAGCATGAGTTATAGCTCATGAAATCATGAATTTTAGACGCTACGATATTATTTGCCAATGGGTCAAAACTAATAAAAATGGGCAAAAATCAAGGGTAATAAGTCAAGAAATCGTAAATTTTGTACACAGCAAAATTATTTGCTAATGCGATAGAAATGAATAATAATGGCTAAAAACCATGGGTTATATAGCTTATGAAATTGTGAAAATCATGAATTTTAAACTCCTTTAAATTATTTGCTAATTGGGGAAAAAGCTAAAAATAGCCAAAATCATGGGTAATAGCCTATGAAATCGTGATTTTCGGACTACATAAAACTATTTGCCCATGAGTCAAAATGAACATAAATAGCCAAAATCATGGGTGACAGCTCACGATATCGTAAATTTTAGAATCCCTGAAATTATTTGCAAATGGGTCGAAATGAATGAAAATAGACAAATAATATAGTTTATAGCTCATGAAATTGAAAATTTAGACTACATGAAATTATTTGCCAACAGTTCGAAACTCAATAAAATGGTCAAAAATCAAGTGTAGTTACTCATGAAATCATGAATTTTGGACACTGCAAAGTTATTTGCCAATGGGGTGAAACAAATAAAAATGGCCAAAAACTATGGATTATAGCTTATGAAATCATTACTTTGAACTTCATGAAATTATTTGCCAATTGGTGGAAATGAGTGAAAATAGCTAAAAATCATAGGTTATAGCTCATGAAATCCTGAATTTTATACTCAATGAAAATATTTGTAAATAAGTTGAAATAAATAAAAATAAACAAAAACTATGGGTAATAGCCCTTGAAATCATGAATTTCAAACTATGTATAATTATTTTCCAATGGGGTCGTAATGCATAAAAATGGCCAAAATTCAGTAGTTATATCTCATTTTATGAATTTTAGACTCTACAAAATTATTTGTCAATAGGTCGAGATGAATAAAAATAGTTAAAAATCGTGGGTAATAGTACATGGAATCATAAATTTTAGACTCTGTGCAATTATTTGCTAATAGGTCAAAATAAACGAAAATGATTAAAAATCATAGGCTATTGGTCATGAAATGTGAAATCTAAACTCCAAGAAATTATTTGCCAACAGGTCAAAACTAATAAAATGGTCAAAAAGCATTGGTAATAAATCATGAAATTGTGAAATTTGAAACCACAAATGTATTTTCCAATTGGATGAAATGAATTAAAATGACCAAAAAATCATTGGATATAGCACATAAAGTTAAGACTTTTGGACTATGTGTAATTATTAGCAAATGGGCAAAACAAATAAAAATAACAAATCATGGGTAATAGCCCATGAAATTGTAAATTTTGAACCACGTAAAATTATTTTCCAATGGGTAAAAACGAATAAAAATGCCCAAAATTCATTAGTTATAGCTTATGAAATCTTGAATCCTGGAAAAATACCCAAAATTCATTAGTAATAGCTTATGAAATCTTGAATCCTAGACACCACGAAGTTATTTATAGCTTATGAAATCTTGAATCCTAGACATCATGAAATTATTTGCTAATTGATCAAAATGAATTCGAATGCAAGAAATCAAGGGTAATAACTCATGAAATCGTGAAGCTTGGACTCCATGAAATTATTTACGAATGGGTCGAAACAAATACAAATAACAAAAATTATGGGTAATAGCCTATGAAATTATGAATTTTAGACTATGCAAAATTATTTGCCTATGGGTGAAAATGAAGAAAAGTGGAAAACAATTATAGATTATATCTCATGAAATCATGTCTTTTAGACTCTGCGTAATTCTTTGTAAATGGATCAAAATGAATAAAAATAGCCAAAAATTAGGGGTTATAGCTCATGAAATCGTGAATTTTAGACTCCATGAAATTATTTGCTAATAGTCAAAACTTATAAAAGTGGCCAAATATCATGGGTAATAAGTCATGAAATCGTCAATTTTGGACACCACAAAGTTATTTGCCCATGCGATGAAACAAATAATAATGACAAAAAATTATTTGTTATATAGCTCATGAAATTGTAAGCTTTGAACTCCACAAAATTATTTGCAAGTGGGAGGTAACGACTAAAAATAGCAAATAATTATGGGTTATAGCTTAGAAAATCATAAATTATAACTTTCATGAAATTATCTGCTAATAGGTTGAAATGAATATTAATAGACAAAAGTCATGTGTAATAATAGCCCATGGAGTCTCAAATTTTGAACTATGAAATGATTTTCCAATGGGTTGAAATGAATAAAAGTGGCAAAAGTTTGTTAGGTATAGCTCATAAAATCATTAATTTTAAACTCCGCGAAATTATTTGCCAATGGATCAAAATAAATTAAAGTGGTGAAAAACCATGGGTGATAGCTCATGGTATTGTGAATTTTGGACTATATGGGATTATTTGCCAATAGAACAAAATGAATAAAAATGGCCAAAAATTATAGGTTATAGCTCATGAAATCATAAAGTTTGGACTTCATAAGATTATTTGCCAATTGGTTGAAATGAACAAAAATAGCTAACAATTGTGAAATTTGGACTATGCGAAATTATTTGCTAACTAGTCAAAATGACTAACAATGGCAAAAAATCATAGATTATATCTCATGAAATCATGAATTTTAGACATTGTGAAATTATTTGCCTATGGGTCAAAATGATTAAAGATAAACAACAAGGGATAAAAATCATGGGTTATAACTCATGAAATTGTGAATTTTGGACTCCGCCTAATTATTTGCCAATGGGTTAAAAATAGTAAAAATAGCATAACCGTATTAGTTATAGCTCATGAAATCGTGAATTTGGACTCAATGAAATTTTTTGCTAACTAGTCAAAATGACTAATAATGGCAAAAAATCATAGATTATATCTCATGAAATTGTGAATTTTGAACTTGACAGGGCTAAAAATGATCAAACACTATGGGTCATTGCTCATGAAATCGTGAATTTTTGACTTTGTAAAATTATTTGCTAATGGGTTGAAATAAATAAAAATTGCTAAAAATTGTGGGTAATATCTCCAAAAATCGTGAATTTTGGACTTCACGAAATTAATTACTACTGAGTCATAATGACTAAATATGGCCAAAAATTATGGGTTACTTCTCAAGAAATCATGAATTTTGGACTACATAAAATTATATGATAATGGGTCAAAATGCATAAAATGACCAAAAATTATTGTTATAGCTCATAAAATCGTGACTTTTGGACTCCGCAAAATTATTTGCTATTAGTTGAAACAAATAAAAATCATCAATAATCATGAGTAGTAGCTTATGAAATGATGAATTTTGGACTGCATGAAATTATATGCCAATGAGTAGAAATAAATAAAAATCATGAAAAATCATGGGTTATAGCTCATGAAATCGTGAATTTTAGACTCTGCAAAATTATTTTCTTATGGGTCGAAATGAATATAAATGATTAAAAATCATGGGTAATAGCTCAAAAGTTGTGAATTTTAGACTCCATATAATTATTTGTCAATGTGTCCAAACGAATAAAAATGGCAAAAAAACCGTGGCCAATATTCACGAAATTGAAAATTTTGGAATTTGTGAAATTATTTGCTAATGTGTTGAAATGAATAAAAATTGCCAACAATCGTAGGTTATAGCTCATGAGATCATGAATTTAAAAAAATTAAAAAATTATTTTCTAATAATTAGACATGCTAAAAATGGCAAAAAATCATGAGTTATTTCTCATAAAATTGTGAATTTTAGACTGCATGAAATTAATTATCAATGGGCTGAAATGAATAAAAATGATAAAAAAGTAGGTTATAGCTCATGAAGTCATGAATTTTAGACTCCAAAAAGTATACGCCAATTGGTTGAAATGAATGAAAATAGTCAAAAATCATAAATTTTGGACTACGTTGAGTTATTTGGCAATGGGTCGAAAAAATTAAAAATAGTAAAAACTTATAGGTTATAGCTAATGATATTGTGAATTTGGGACTCCGTGAATTTACTTGCAAATAGGTCAAAACAAATTAAAATAACTTAAAATCATGAGTAACAGTCCATGAAATCGTGGATTTTGGACTACACTAAAATCGATGGGTAAAATCTAATAAACGTAGCTAAACATTATGGGTTTTAGCTCATAAAATCGTGAATTTTGGACTCCATAAAATTATTTGCTAACATCGAAATGACTAAAATTGATCAAAACTTATGGGTTATATCTCATGAAATAGTGAATTTTGGACTACATGAAGTGATTTGTCTATGGGTCAACATGATTAAAAATGGCCTTAATACATTTATCATGGCTCATAAAATCATGAATTTTAGACTCCACAAAATCGCTTGCAAATCGGTCAAAATGAATAAATATAGCCAAAAATTGTGGGTAATAGCTCATAAAGTCGTAAATTCAGACTACTGAAATTATTTGCTAAAGGGTTGAAACGAATAAAGATAACCAAAAATCATGGGTTATAAGTAATAAAATCGTAAATTTTAGACTTCGTGAACTTATTTTCCAATGGTTTGAAATAAACAAAAATAGCAAAAAATCATGGGTAACAGCTCATAAAACCATAAATTTTAGTCTTCGTGAAATTATTTGCCAATGGGCCAAAATGAATGAAAATGGACAAATGTCATGGTCTATAGCTCCGGAAATGTGAAATTTAGACTCCATGAAATTATTTGCCAGTAGGTCAAAACAAATTTTTAATCGTGGGTAATAGCGCATGATATCGTGAATTTCAGACTATGTGAAATTGTTTTCTAATGGGTAAAAACTAATTAAATGCCAAAAATTTGTTATAGCTTATGAAATCGTGAATTTTAGAGTCCATGAAATTATTTGCGAATTGGTCAAAAGGAATTAAAATGACTAAAAGTTGTGGGTAATAGCTCATGAAATTTTGAATTTAGACTATGTGAAAATATTTGTCAAAGGGTCGAGACGAATAAAATTGGCCAAAACTTATGGGTTATAGCCTATGAAATCATGAACTTTGGACTCTAAGAAATTATTTGCTAATGGGTCGAAATAAATATAATCGGCTAAAAATCATGGGTAATAGCTTATAAGTGAATTTTGAACTACAGTAAATTAATTATTCACCTATGGGTCAAAATAAACGTAAATGAGAAAAAAAATCTTTTGTTATAGCTCCTGAAATTGTGAATTTTAGACTCTGAATAATTATTTTCCAATGGGTCAAAATGTCACGCCCCAGTTCCAAAACGTAAATATTTGGAACGTGACTCGGCCGGCAATGCAACCATTCGGTCACATTCAC
>JBAKGM010019334.1:0-10764 GCA_037177215.1 Asparagus racemosus | reverse complement strand
CATTACAAGATGATCGAGGTAAAATTCTGATTAAGGAATGCTTGGGTCTATTGAGGAAATCACGGGTCACTCCTGATGTAGGAGATCTCACCCACCTCAACGAAGGCGACAAGACCCCGACCGCTCCACTCACCAGACTATGAATCGAAGTCCGAGAGTCCGCTGAGACTTCACGCCCCCACAGGCGAACATCGAGGCGAGTCACTTTCGGCAACTTTGATAAAGCAATCTGTCCTCAGAAGGAGACGTTTTCATCAGATGATGACGACGTCATACTGAGAAGTCATGTTGACACACATTGGGTTACTCCAGCATTCATGCCGATAAGTTGTACTATCGTGCTGGGGGTGCAAGAAAGTCCCGAAAGAGGAGTTCTCCCGAGAAGCCTACACAGTGCCTCTGCTCCAAGTTGATCAAGGCGGTGTTATCGGAGTGTAGCTACGGCAAAGCAACTCCAGAAAGGGTGTCAGTCTTTGATAGACTTAGTGCCGGATTGTCGAAGCCCAGGTCAAGACGTTTTTGTAGGAGAAGATCGGTGGCTCAAAGCAATGAACTGCCAAGAGTCACCAATAATATGACGAGCAGAGGGACGTCAACTGGTGCCGGTCCCGGACCATCTGACCGGATAACTCGGTTGCGCACCAGCACAATTCGACGTTCCAACTATGATAAAATCCTGAAGGGGTAGCCATCAAACGATGAAGTGTCAAATGCTGACTCCGCACTAGCTTCAGATAACACAGTTTCTGGTGAGGGATAGCCCCGAGAAGTTCTCATGATCAGTGCCGAGCAAGTGGCCAAAATACTCGAAGAGGGGATGGCTAAACAGAAGGAGAACTTCAAGTTCGAAATGGAGATGGCCATGCAGCAGATGCTAGAAATGCATGACCAACAAATCCAAGCATTGATGAACAGTCAGGGTGAAACCAGTCGTCGCAACAATGTTAATCAAATAGACAGCGACATAGACCAGGAGGAAGATCACGGTGCTGAACATCCCCCTAAAGAACGAAATGTTGGGGGTAGTTACGAGAATGCCAGTGACAACGTCGTCGCCCTAGAAAATGAAAAGATAAAGAATCTCGAGAGTAAGATCAACACCTTGATCTCTGCTCAAGAAGTGAAGAGGACCGGAATACCGTGTCCATATCTAAGAGAGTGGGAGTCGATCTCATTTTCATCGAAGCTCAGCTTGATTAACTTCACATCGTTCAACGGAAAGGGGTCCCCCACCCAACACCTGATTTACTTCAAATCTCACTTGGGGGTCATTTCTGAAAATGAGCCCATGACAGTTTCGTCATTTGTTTGCACCCTTCATGGAGCAGCCTTCAATTGGTACCTCCGTCTCAAACCAGGAGCGTTACCAGCTGGGATGACATGGAATCCATTTTCCTTACGAACTTCTTCGATAATGACACCGAGATATCCATCGGGACATTGTTGGATGAGAAGCAGAAAAATAGAGAAATTGTGGACACCTTTGTCAAACGGGTCTAGAACAAAGTGATGAACTGCAGGGATCCAATAACTAAGGAGTTCATCCTCTAGACCTGCCACAACAACATGTCGTTAGATGTGCTTGAAGCAATGGGAACAGTGCCCTACACTATATGGAAGGATCTGAAGGTGCACGGGGAGCAAGCTGAGAGGTTCCTCAAGAGGAAGAAGGCGGAAAGAGGCCAACCGGCGGCAAAAGCTCCCAAACGCAATTTCATCCCCCACAGCAAAGGCAAAGAGCAGTCAAGAACAGCGGTCGTAAACTAAACGTTCTAACTGTAACCTCAGCAATAGCCACAACTGCGAGCGCTACAACAGTCGCAGTCACAATGGCAACAAGGGCTGCAGAAGCAGAAGGCCTCAGAACTGAGAAGCGAAGACCTATTTCTTCAGGAAGGATGAAATTCCTAGTCTTTTCAAGTATCTCATGGAGAATAACAAGATCAAGCTCCCTCTGATCTAAAATCAAGAGGAAACGAAGAGGACCAATGATCTGAGGTACTGCGCCTACCACAGGGCAGTTCACCACCCTACCAAGTCGTGCTACGGCCTTAAGGATAAAATCTAGGCCTTAATCGATGTGGGAGTCATCACGCTGAAGCCATCCAAAGAAAAAAGGTTGGGGCAAACGCGGTATCCATCAGCTTTAGATTGATACCTTTGACTTGGTTTGAACCCGAGCCTGTGGTGAAAGTGGCAATGAAGATGGTGAATGACGATCCTCATAGACAACGCCAAAAAGGGCTTGTGCCACATACAACCCCAAATGGCGAAGTTCTGTGGGTCCACCCAGACGTACTTGAAGATGATCAATGGGTCGCCTCTTCATTCAAGAAAAAATGCAAGAGGAAGGAGAAACTATACCATGCCACTTTAGCAATCTTAGAGGAGGATGACGAGCGGATGGTAATGTTCCAGCTCTCTGAAGAGTAGCCTGGAGCCTTTGCCACTAGGAGTGGGCACGAGTACAGCTACAAGTACCCTGAGGCTCCTGACCTTAATGCTAAGATGCTAACAGAACTGGGGGTGGCAATGACTCCCCTTACACGTGCTGAAAAGGCACAGCAGTAGGCAGCTGCTAAAGAGGATGCCGTCAAAATGAAGGAGAAGTAACCTCAGGAGGTTCAACTCCTGAAGCAGTCTCGATTGAATCGCCCGATTAGAAGTGACAAACCGAGAAGTTCGAACTCCCCGTATCGCTTTGATGTGATGTCCCAATTAGCTAACATCCCGGTGAGGATGACGCTCTATGAGTTGTTGCAGTTGTCAAAGGAGATGCGGGAAGCCTAACAAGAAGCCTTGGCCGACTCTGAAGTCTTCCTTACTCAGATTAAGCCAGCTCCTGAAGAGTCGGAGTCGTCAGCAGCCCAACAGTGTAATCTAGCTGCCAAGCACCTCTCCTGCATCACCTTTACCAAGGAAGACATGCAAACGAAAAACCCGCAGCATGATAGGCCACTTTATTTCACCAGGTACATTGGCTCTAGTGAAGTTAACCGGATCCAAGTTGATCCAAATTTCGCTGTGAGTATCATGCCCTTACACCTCATGTATAGCCTCGGGATTCCTGCCAGTAAGCTGGCATCAACAGGCATAGTGATCTACGAATTTAACACCAGCGGGTCTCGGCCGCTTAGTAAGATCCAAGTGAAGTGCCAGATAGGAGGTCTGAAGTTTGAAGTGACATGTTATGTGATTGACACAGAGACTTCCTATAACTTATTGTTGGGTTGACCTTAGATCCATAATAACGTTATAGTTCCCTCTAATCTTCATTAGTGTCTCAAATATGTGGACACGAATAATGAAGTCAAGACGGTGGTCGCAGATAAACAACCGTTTAAGGAGATGGAGAATTACTTTACTGATTCCCTCCTCTACGGTGATAAGTCTGATACTGAATCATCAGCCCAAGGCACGGACAGCGTGGGGGAAGCTGATACCGAAGCCAGGCTTGATTACGATGGTGGTTTTCTTTTAAATGACATTGTACCTGTTGTAATCAATCTTAACGATGAATAATCATCGGATGATGATTGTAATTGGCAACTTGCTGATGAATTAATAAAATATGATTTAGAGTACTTGTTGTCTTTTGCTGATGTAATGACAGGATTATATGATGACCCTGAGTTGCACCTACCGATTTGGTCATCCTGTATAATGCAGAAGCTGTTCCAAGACTCTTTTAGGACAACGCTCGCCATCCCAGGTAGAAACGAGTAATGAGAAAGACTTGGTCTACAGAAAAAGAGATGCGACTCTGACACCGAACTACTTTTTAGGGGAGGAAGTTGATGACAATGGGCCTGGACTTCATCTACTCAGATATAGTCCAGAAACGTTGGACCTCATGAAGAAGTGGGGGTATGATTTTGCACAAGGGGGAGGTCTTTGTTTCGGACGAGGTCCTCAACATCCGCCCAAAGCTGCACATGTCCCGAGAGGGAAACCTAACAAGTATTACGCATTCAGGAGAGGATTGGGATATGTATCCTCCTCAGAAAATGGATGCTCTTGGTTGATTGACAACCAACTACCCAATACAGAAGATGGATATTCATCCAACGCCTCCGCCTGGGACTCTAATATCAGCCTGGGCAAAACTTTTAAAGCCTTAATGTCAAATATGGCTGCAGCCGACCCCGCCACAATGGAGGGTGATGAGGAGATGCCAACATGGGAAGACCCATGGATTCACCACCTTAACATGCAGTACGGGGACCAGTTTGAGCAAAGAGAACCCCCACAGAAGACATAGTTGTTCAGGTCAACATGAGTGACGAATCTAATCCAAAACCCATCTTCATGAGCGATAGTCTTCCCCTAGACAAAAAGGAGGAACTAATCGCTCTTGTTAGGGAATATATCGACGTATTCGCTTGGAACTACGAAGATATGCCAGGGCTCGACCCAAATGTGGCAACTCACCGCCTCAATATCAAGCTAGATGCTAAACCTGTCAAGCAACAGCAAAGACGGTTTCGTCCGTAAATTATGGAGGCGATTGCAGCAGAAGTGAAAGACTCATCGAGTCAGGCTTCATCACAAAAGTACAGCATCCGGATTGGGTAGCTATTATTGTCCCGATTTTAAAGAAGAATGGGACAATCAGGATCTGTGTCGACGACAGAGATCTGAACACTGCATGCCCAAAGGATGACTTTCCTCTCCCGATCACCGATGTCATCATCGACAACACTTGTGGATTCAAGAGAATGTCCTTCATGGACGGCTTTTCGGTTTATAATCAAATCAAGATGCACCCAGACGATGCGAAACACACGGTGTTCAGAACTCCCGTCAGCATCTTCCGCTACACAGTCATGCTGTTCGATCTGAAGAACGCGGGCGCTACGTACCAGCGAGAGATGACCAAGATTTTCTAGGAACACCTCTGAAAAACAGTCGATAGCTACGTTGATAATTTGGTCGTGAAAAGCCGCGACAAAAATTAGTGTCTAGTGGCAAGTTCCTCAGATTCGTCATCACTAATAAGGGTATCCATGTTGACCCTGATAAAGTGAAGGCAATATAAGAACTGCAACCTCCAAGAAGTCTAAGAGAACTCAGGTGGTTACAAGGGCGATTGGCGTATATTCAGCGATTCATCTCGAATCTATCTGAGAAGTGCCAGCCATTCTCTAAGCTGAACAAGAAAAGCGTGTCCTTTATTTGGGACGACGCTTGTCAGAAGGCATTCCAAGATATCAAAGCGTATCTAGTGAAGCCCCCTGTTCTTGTTATTCGATGATGACAACGGTCACGAACAGGCAATGTATTACCTGAGCTGAACTTTGGTCGGTGCTGAGTCTCGTTATCCGATGATCGAGAAGCAGTGCCTTGCATTAGTGTTTGCAAATCAGAAAATGTGGCACTACTTGGTCAGACAGACGATTTATGTTATCTCTAATGTAAATCCGGTCCGGATATTCATGAGGCAACCAGCCTCCATGAGTTAGCGTTTGGTGAAATGGGCCTTGCTCTTGTCGCAAAATGACTTGCACTTCAAACAACGGAAGTCGGTTAAAGGACAAGCGATTTGTGATCTTCTGGCGGTAAAACTGACGAAAGACGCCGCCAAATTATATGATGACTTGCCAGATGAAGCCCACGAAGTCAACAGTATGTCGCATCAACAGATATGGTGGTTGTATTTTGACATAGCTTCCCGAGCAACTAATGTGGCGAGTACCCCCGAATGTTCTAAGATTTCTGCCAGAGTCAGAGTTGTCTTAGTTTCCCTGAGGAAACATGTGATGCCGCGGGCTTATTCATTAACTGAGCTGTGCTCTGATAATGTGGCCGAATATAATGCGTTGCTTATTGGACTCATGTTCGCCAAAGAGCTGGGGGTCGAATATCTCGAAGCCTACGGCGATTCATAATTAATAGTCAAACAGATCCGTGGAGACTATGAAGTCAGGAATCTGGATCTAATTCTTTACCTCCAGAACGCATACGCAGACGCATTAGTAGTGTTAGTAGTGTTGTTGGCACAACCTCCCAAGACCGAGCAGTTAGTCACTGTCCAAACCCACCAGCTATTCGTACCAATGTATAATGGAGATAGCAAAGAGGAGGAAGACAAGGGGGTGGTTATCAAAGAGGTATACACAACCCAAGCCAAATTGGAACCCTGAGATTAGCGTTTCTCCATAATTGACTACGTCCTACATGGTATTTTGCCAGAGGACGTGAAGGAGAGAGAACTGGTTCGATGAAGAGCCTCAAGATTTTTCTATGATATAAAGACCCAGATGTTATATCGCCGTGGGTATGACAGTTTACTACTCCGGTGTCTTTCAAACAAGAAAGTGGAAGAAGTCCTCCGGGAAGCGCACGGAGGAGAATGTGGCACACACTAGCCTGGTCCCAAACTGTATGATCGTATTAGGCGAATGGGATACTTCTGGCCAATGATGGTCAATGACGCAATCGAGTACGCTCGAAAGTGCCACGCATGTCAAATTCACGCGAATTATATACATCAGCCTCCAAAGCAATTGCATCCTTCAGCTACATCCTGGCCGTTCGAGATATGAGGAGTGGATATTGTAGGTCCTATTTTTCCTCCATCGGTCAAAGGTGATCGGTTCATTCTCGCCATCACTGACTATTTCTCTAAGTGAACCGAAGCAATCCCACTTAAAGAGGTGAAGATGGGCAACATCATCAAGTTTATTAAACATCACGTCATTTACTGACATGGTGTGCCAAGAGGGATCGTGCATGACAACGGTCCTCAATTCATCAGCAATTCCTTCATCAGGTTTTTTAAGAAATTCAAGATCTAAGATGTCTCATTAACGGCCTACAATCCCGCTGCGAACGGATTAGCAGAGGCGTTCAACAAGACGGTCATTAAAATTTTGTCAAAGCTTGTGAAAACCAACAAGTGAGACTGGAACAATGAACTCGGAGAAGCACTCTGGAAATATCGCACCACCATACGTACGCCGATAGGAGCGAGCCCATGCTCTCTGGTTTACGGGTGTGAAGTGGTTCTTCTGCTAGAAGTTTAGATCCCGTCACTTTGCATCGCCCTCGCAACGGAGATGACGCCCGAAGAATAACATCAAAAACATCTTGAAGAGCTCGAGATGTTAGACGAAAAGTGCCTGGAAGCTTAACAACACATTGAGTTCTACCAAGCTAGGATGTCGAGAGCTTTCAACAAGAAAGTACAGCACAGGACTTTCAAGGAAGGAGATCTGGTCCTCGCTGCTTAACGACCAATAATCCTCGACTCCAAAAAGAAAGGTAAACTCGAACCTAAATGGGAAGGACTGTTTGTAATAGATACGGTCTATTCGAGCGGTGCATATCACCTAATTACCCAGAACGGCGAAAGGCAATTGATGTTGATAAATGGGAAGTTCCTAAAAAATACTATCCTTAGTATATTCGGGATAACCCGTCTTAACGGGAAGTTCCTCGTAGGATATTTCACCCACTTTCCTCGAGGATAACCCTAAATTTATTCTCCATCACACATTCCCTCACTGATCAAACTCATTGACGGTGGGTCCACAAAAATTTTTTGGTCCAAGATACCAAAATCCCCTCTTGATTCCTTCCATGAACAAGAGGTCTAGTCAAAAGTTTCCTACACGCCAGAGATAGAATAAAAAATTCTTTCTCTCCAAGCGTAGGACCCCCTTCATGATAAACGGAAGGGCTCCATCCTTTCCTCTTTGGTCACACCTCCCAAGGGTTAGGGCTGAACTGGACTTTCATCTTGATAAATGAGAAACTCATCCCCGATCAGGTTGCGCTGACTGAAGGTCACCTAAATCTTTCTGATTCTCTAAGTGGACACCCCACTCTTAGTCTCACCTCTCTTCCGGGCAGTGCCGACTGAAGGTATACGCTGGGATTTTCAGATCAGGTCATCCGACTGAAGGTCGCCTGAATCTTTTTGGTTTTCAAAGTGGAGATCCCACTCTTAGTTCCATCCTTCTCCTAGGTAGCACCGACTGAAGGTATGCACCAGGATTTTCAGATCAGGCCGTCCGACTGAAGGTCGCCAGAATCTTTTTGGTTCTCAGAGTGGAGATTCCACTCTTAGTACCATCCTTCTTCCAGGTAGCGCTGACTGAAAATATGCACCGGGATTTTCAGATCAGGTCGTCCGACTGAAGGTCGCCTAAATTTTTTCAGTTCTCAAAGTGGAGATCCCACTCTTAGTTCCATCCCTCTCCCAGGTAGCGCCGACTAAAGGTATGCTCCAGGGATTTTCAGATCAGGTTGTACCGACTGAAAGTCACCTTAATCTTCTCGACTCCTAGAGCAGAGATCTTGCTTTTGGTTCCACTTTTTTACTATGAGAGATAGAATATAAAATTCTTCCTCTCTCACGCCAATTTTATCAACAGAAATCCTTTTATCCAAGATTCATCTTGGAGAATTTGATTCTGAATC
Source organism: Asparagus racemosus (assembly GCA_037177215.1). Taxonomy (NCBI): domain Eukaryota; kingdom Viridiplantae; phylum Streptophyta; class Magnoliopsida; order Asparagales; family Asparagaceae; genus Asparagus; species Asparagus racemosus. Next base: position 2,340 of record JBAKGM010019334.1, on the reverse strand, counting down.
CTAAGCAGGGATAAGTCGACGCCTCACACGTGTCACTGGATTAGTTCATTCCCATGAAAAAGATGAAGTCTATGTATTCAATATCGTAGCATAAAGTCTAAGAGATTCTCATTCTTTTAGCACAACGTAACGTGCGGAATGGGTTTAGATAATCCGCATGCTAGTTCGATTCAAACGGTAATCGGTAAAAGCATATCAAATTCATTGAGGGCTGGGGGCTCGCCATTAACCCCAAAGTCGACACCTCACACGTGTCACCGGGTTAGTCTCTTACCCATAAAACAGTACGAAGTCTATGTATTCAACATCATAGTACCAAGTCTAAGAGAATTTCATTCTTTTAGCACAACATCACATGCGGAACGGATTTGAAATCTGCATGCTAGCACGATTCAAATGGTGATTGGTAAAGGCTCATCAAATCCATTGAGGGCTGAGGGTTTGCCAAAAATCCTATGAGTATTATGGTTAATTATTTCGAATGAAATAAGAGAATCATAATAAATCATAAAAGGAAAAGGGAGACCTATTTGATTGACTAAAAGACAAAGGCTAAAGTTACAGTTCCTTAGACATTAAATTTATGATAGTAAATTTGTTGCTTTAGTCTGGACACTCCATCGACGAAAGCCTGTTGAAATTCCTCCTGTAACTCAGCCCTGAAGGATTCCTCGTTGGTGTTCAGTATCATCGCAGCTTCCTCCTCAATCTCAGCTAGCTTCTACATTTGAAAGTTCAAACGTTTCGGACACGATAGTGAGAGTTTCCCCCTTGTTGGCCCTCGTCAGCTCCAAGATACTCAAGTTCTCTTTCTTCGCCTGAAGCTCCTGTTCAAGCTGTGCTATATTAGCCTCGCTCGTGACGACACAAGACCGAAGATGGCCCAGGGATGACGATGCTTCAGCAACAGCAACCTCAAAATGATGTGCCTAGTCTCGCTACATTTGGACCTCAAGTTCGGCAAAAACATGAGTATCACGCCAAGCCGTCAAGCGAGCCTCTGTCTGTGCAGTTGTATATGAAGAAATGCCTGTTGCCTCCAGCTCTTGTAATCTCTGAAGCTTGGCCTCCAGATAGTCAAGGTCATCGGCAATAGCCTGGGCTATTTCTGGGTAGCCCGCGTCCCGTATCAAGGCTGTCCGGGGGTTGAGAAATAGCCTGAGCTCATGAAGAGAAAGCCTGCTGCTGAGGAGCGTGTCTATCTCCATGGCTACAAAGGAGAGGAACGAGTGGACCTCTATGCGAATGATAAGCCAAGAGGGATCGTTCTCCAACATCAGCGCTCTCACTAAGTCATGAAGCTTTGTTGTGGGCCCTATAAGCAAAAAGAAGAAGGTCAAACATTTCTAAATCTTAAGTCAGAGATCGGTATGGGTACTCTCGGCTAAACAGTTTGTACCTGCTTCCATTAGTACAACTTCTTGATCTAACAGGGCCATCGAAGGAGCATCAGTCGGTGGCGCATCGACTACCGCAGTCGGTCCCTCGACGTGTATGTTTGGCACGACATCAGCTGCAGTAGCCGATTGTAGAGGAGTAGCAGAATGAGGAGTTCCTGTCACTGACAAAGGGTTTTTTTTAATTTCATAGAATTATAGTTGTACTAGTCAAAACTGACTGGTCCTATGATTAATAAAAAAGAGAACCCATACCTTTAGAGGAACTAGCTGGCTTAGGCTGGATGTCGCTAGGAAGGCGATCGTTCTGGGGCAGGCTATGTATTAAGTCACCCATGGACATATCCGCGAGCAAACCGTCTTCATCGAAGTCCTCTATAGAAAAATCTGACATAAGAGGACATAAGTGGAAGAAGCAAAATCGGGAACCTGCAGCTGGCTAAAATGTCTTACCTCCTACGGGGGAGTTGATCGCTCCAAGCCCCACATCCATATTTGCTTCCTACAATTTTTCTAAAAGAGCAAGAAGCATAGAGGCAATTAGGGGAGGCACAAATTCTGAATCCTTCAATCCCGTATTCGCAGGCTAAATGGGATATTACCAATATTAGATGTACCTGGATTAGACAAATCAGGTCCTATGTTGGTGGTCTCAGGCTCTTCCATCATAGCTCCGTGCATATGTTGAGTGAAACTGAGCTCGGTGAAATTGGGAAATGGGAAATCAAAGTTGGTGTCACCACCCTCACTTTCTCCTACACAGAAGTGAAAGCCATGTACCTCGAGAGCAAAGATTTGAATAATCAAAGGGACTACATAATGGTCAAGCATTACCTCTGTCGCTGACAGGGTCTTCACCAGTCAAGTCCATGTCAAAAGCCTGAGGAACAGAATGGGACTTATGGGCTAATTTCTTTCGCATGATGATCGGGGCCTTAGCTCG
>JBAKGM010019333.1:0-10764 GCA_037177215.1 Asparagus racemosus | reverse complement strand
TCTTCTCTTCCTCTGTAATCGAGAGAGCTCGGTTGTAATTCATTAACATTCAATCGAAATAAAAACTTTTTCGACCCAACAGATACTAAGTGGAACTCCATAAAGACAAACAATCCCCTACATGTATTTCTCAGCAAGCTAGTTAGTATGTTGCCCAACTCTAAATGGTGAAAAAATGTATATCAACTTCGTCAACTGATTCACAGAAACCCATGCTACATTCTTACCTTTGGGACTCCTAGGTAACACTATCACAAAATCCACTGTAATATGCTTCCACTTTCATTACAGAATGGGTAATGGCTGTAGTAAACCCCTGGTCTCTGATGTTTGCATTTAACTTGTTGACAAGTCATGCACTAGAATACAAACTTGGCAATTTCTTTCTTCATGCCTCCTAATCAAAATCTCTGATAAAGGTCACAATACATCATGATACCTCCTAGATGCATGGTGCATATCGAGGTATGAGATTTTATCAAAAGCTACTTCTAAACATCTCCCTTCAGTATGCATAAAACGGTCTCCACACATCAGTGTTCCATCTTCCCGACTGCATAAATTTGTTTCTCTTCTCATCCTCAACTAACTTATTCAACTCTTGGATCCTCTCATCATTGGGTTGCCCTATCTAGATCTTCTTTACTAGATTAAAATCAATGTAGAATGCTATCAATTATCATCTCACATTTTGAGGCAACACTTTGATCTACAATGAGAAAATTCCTTGGCTAAATCTGGCAGAGATGACAACATCCTCAGCTTTAGGTGTCTGCTCAATGCGTCGGGTGTTATATTAACCTTCTCCGAATGATACTATAGATCTACATCTGATCATCACATTTTATTACATTTTTCTACCACTATTATCTATTTTATTTAAATAAATATATCATTAATAACGTGTTTTTATCTTAATCGGCAGGAAATGAAGAATTATTGAATAAGAGCTTAAAAAGAACTCAAATTTCCCCATTTTTTAACTTTTTATTAAAACACAGGATCAAGCCAAGCAGCCTATACAAGCTAAGAAACAAGGATCTAAAATAAAAAGAAATCAAGCTAAATTTATATTCAGGATGATCAACCATAAATAAACAGCATTATCTCCCAATTTGGAAGGCAAAATCTAACATATCATATCTGAAAATTACCTATATCGATGAGACAGATCTATTTACATTTAAAAAATTTTTAGATTCTAATCGATTGGCCAACCGATTAGTTCGTAACTGAATTGCTTTGTGATTGAGAATTAATCCTTGGAGCCCAAGCCAAATCCAATGGCTCTTGTTGTTTTCTATAGGCTATAAATATGGATAGAGGATGAGTGGTTTGAGTGTTAAAATTTTTGTAATAATCTCCATTTGAAGAGGAGGTTACTTTTAATTGAGAATACCTTCTAATATTATAAACTTCATTTGCAATTAATAAAAATATTTTTCTTCACCTTTTAAATTTTCTTTTCTTCTTCTTTGTTAATGGAGAAGAAGATGAAGATTTGCTTTCAAGGGGCCAACCCCTTACAATGTAATTTTTTATTTTCTCTTTTATTTTCTTGCTCTAGAAATTCATGATATAGGATTTTATTTTGTCTTTATTTTTTCTATTAGTAGAGTAGATTTATTTCAGGTCTTATAGCTTAGATTTACTTTGATGCTCTTTTATTTTTGTTGTTTATTTTTATACTTTGTAGAATTTAGTTTCTTATATTTTTTTGTAGTATAGATTTACTTTTATGCTCTTTTAATTTTGTTAGTTAGATTTTCTTTATGCTCATACTTTAGATCTTTATTTTTTTGTTCTTGTTCTTCTCTTTGTAGTTAGTTTTTTATTTTATTCCCTTTATTTTATGCTTTCTAGCCTAGATTCTACTTTCTTATTTTTATTTTTAAAATGTACAATTAAATATGTAGGCATTCTAGAATTGTATGAAATAAGTTCTATTTTTTATGATTTATGGATTGCTTTCTTGTGTTCAAAATAATCAAGCTTAGTATAATCAATTAGAGAACAAATTGGTAGAAGGAGAATTTGATAGTCTAAATTTATCTTAAGTGGTTTGATAGGTTATACTTATGAATTCTAGAATTACTATCTAGTTAGTTGCTCTTTTCATGACTGAGAGTTTTGCTTGGATGATAATTTAATAGGTTATGATTTTCTTAAGTGGCTTGATAGTCTATGCTTAGTAAGTATAAAGTAAACTATGATAAAAAAAAGAGTAGTTCATTCATCTTAAATATAATTAACTAGTAGATTCAATTCTAGTTTCCTATCTTCTTTACTTAATTTTCTCCATCTTTTATTTATTTTGATTTTCCTCTTTTTGATTATTTTTTCTCTTCTTGGGTATTCATCTAGTAACTCTAACCACCACCTCTACCTCATGTTGAGCTCCTTCTAGGTGAATATGCACTTCAAGCTTTTATGGTCAGTGAAGACCTCAACTAATTCACCTAAAAAGTAATATATCCAAATCTTTAAGATGAATATGACAGTGGCTAACACCAAATTATGAGTTGCATAACTTCCCTTGTAAGGCTTCAATTGTCCTTAGGCATATGCAATCACCTTGCCATTTTGCATCAATACACATCCAAGTCTCTTGTGTGATGCATCACTAAGAATAGCATAACTTTTTGATCTATTTGGAATGACTAGGATAGGGCTGGTGGTCAAGGTATTCTTCAATTCCTCAAAATATTCTTGACACTCCTTATTCCATTTGAGCTTCTTTTTTTCTGGGTCAACGTAATCATGGGGCCAAGAATTTGGATGGAATCCTTAATGAATCTCTGACAATATCTTGTGAATCTCAATAATCTTTGAACTTTGGAGACATCTTTTGGTGTCTTTTATTAGATTACATCCTCAATCTTCTTGTCAACGATGGCTATGCCTGCTGCTAATACAATGTATCCTAAAAATGTAACCTCACTCAGCCAGAACACGCACTTTCCAAATTTCCCATACAGCTGCTCCTTCCTCATCACCTCTAGTACTACTCTCAAGTGCTCTTCCAGCTCTTCACAACTCTTCAAATACACCAACATGTCATGAATGAATACTATGACTAACTTGTCCAAATATGGGTGAAGATTTGATTCACCAAGGTTGGAACATAGAAGCGGCATTAGTTACATCGAAGGGCATAACTAAAATCTCAAAACAGCTATACCTGGTCCTGAGAGCAGTCTTGAGGATGTCCTCCTTCCTTACTCATAGTTGATGATACCCAGATCGTAGATCTAACTTGAAGTCACGGTGACACCTACAAACTGATCAAACAGATCATTGATACGAGGAATCGGGCACTTATTCTTGGTAGTCACCTTGTTCAACTCCCTGAAGTCTACATTCATACATCCACCCCCATCATTCTTTCTTAGTAATAAAACTGGTTCTTCTCGTGGTGAACAACTAGGGCATATTAATCCTTTCCTCCTATAGTCTTCTAATTATTTCTTGAGTTCTTCAAACTCCTTTGGGGCCATCTGAAAACTCCATACTATGAGGTGGTGGTAATCCTAGCAACCCCTTGGAAAAGACATTCATAAATTCTCTCACCACGAGTGGAATATGTCTCTCCTTAATAGACTTCTCTGCCTCCATTGTAGCAACAACTTCGGTTGCTACGGTTCGATCTAAAGTTTGACTACCACCCACAAACTCAAAAGTGTGTGTTTAGGCAAACAGAAACAAACAACTCTTTGACATCAATCAATAGTTGCATGAAAGAAATGAGATAGGCTTAGCACCTTCCATTAGAAGGATGCTATTAGATGCTACTTACACTCCTAATCCACTTTTGCTAAGCTATTACCCATCGTAATGATCCAACAAGTTTTAGAACGACATATCGGACGTGATACTCACTGAAGAAGTCTGATGATACGAAACTATGAACTGATTCAGATAGGAATAATAGGATACAGAGTCAAACAAAAGGAAATATGAAAGTTTTGTGAAATACTCTCATGAGATTTGGATGTATGTACTAACAACCTTAGGCTATGAAACCAAAAGCAAAACCTTGTCATGCCCCGTGTCCCAGAATCACATGACGGGCACATGATTAGGCTAGAGTGCATATGCAATCTGGCCAAACACCATCCAAAAGCATAACCCTATCAGAAAGATCGATACATACATCTCAACCACCATAACCAGAATAGAATCTACAAAATCACAAATAAGAGAAACTAATTTACAACAAAAGCAATTATAAAGTAAGAATACTTAGCGAAAACAAAGAATACTCAACAAAAGTAATAACAAGTTGTAGGCGTTAAAAATTGCCTATAAGACCCTGAACTTGAATTATGACGGAGAGTTGACGATCGACGACCCATCTGACAAATGCAACGGCGAACCATTGATGCCCCACGACCATTGATACCCTACAATAGTTTTCGACAGTTCTGCTAGCCAGTTAGCGGGTGGGAGGTCACGGAGGTAGCGGCCCCCTTGCGGGTCCGGGGCAGCGCCCGGGAATATTTTTTCCTAGACTTGCAGAAAGCCATTGACAATGTAATCACGACACTTATTGTGAACGATATCATCAAAACCTAAGAAAATCAACCACAATGTTAAAACGGACAAATACATGTCCTAGATACTTTTTGTGTCTCGCCAGTGGCCCAGACATGTTTTGTGTCTCGCCGTTAGCGAGACATTTTTTGTGTCTCGCCCGTTGACGAGACATGTTTTGTGTCTCGCCTATTGGTGGGACACATATTGTGTCTGAACGAATTTGCACATATTTTATCATTGTTCGTGGGGTCCATTAGACCTTTTCAACACGTGGAGATGTTCAATTACGTTAGTGGGCGGTTACACCCCTAAAAGACGCCCACTAAGGGCATAAATGGGGCATTAAACGTATCTTAAAAGTGGGGGGAAGTGGTTACAACAGCAGAGGCCAAACCTTTTATGCGAGACAGTTTGATGCGATACACCATAAACTGTCTCGCCAATTGCGAGCTAGTTTGGTGCTAGACACCATAAACTGTCTCGCCCATTGCGAGACAATTTTGGGCCGAGACACTGCAAACTGTCTCACCCACTATGCAACGTGGGCACCCCGCAACTCGTGTTCTTTTTAGCAGTTACGCCTCCCAAAGGCTATAAATAGTCCCCCACATCCATTGAGGGAAAGGGGGCTGAATCTTTGAGGATGAGATCGGAGAAATTTCGACCAGGAGCTGCAGATTTTCAGACAAAGAGCAGAGCCTTCAATATTCCACTTGGAGATCCTCGAGTTTAAGCTTTGACTTATTCTTGGGAAGAGTAGATATCTTACTTAGCTAAAATATTTACTTATTTTCTTATTTCCATAGTGGAGTAGGAATCTAACCTTACTGATTCAGTGATCGTTGATCGGTGGTCCACGGACTACGCATCCCCAGCACAGGCAAACAACCCACGCAAGCAGGAGATCTATGCGTGTAGCGTCTTCTGTTCAAGTTTCTTTCTATGAAAATGAGATCATTTTCTTTGTAAAGAGAAAATTACACGTGTACTCTTTCAATTGTTTTTCATTTCGAAATATTTCTAATAGAAACTATAAAGAACGACACTTTCTGTGGAAATATTCGGGAGCAAAGAATTAAGTAATCGAAAAGACTGTGGGTTGGTCGAGCATTACCTCTGTCGCTGACAGAGTCCTCACCAGTCAAGTCCACGTCGAAAGGTAGAGGAGCAGAACGGGACTTATGGGCTAACTTCTTCCGCTTGGGTTGAGCCCCAGCTCGAGGCTTTTCCCCGTAACGAGGGCGAACCGCCTCCTCTTCTGACACTCCTGGAAGATTAAGCCAATGTTAAACCTGGTAACTGCAAAAAGGAAACAGTAAGGCCAAAAGGAGAAGGAGAGAGTACCAAAGTTCTCATCGTGAACTGCGGCTTCTGCCTAGTCCTCTCCTGAAGTTCCAGCGGCAGGACTGTGGGTCCCCTCCTCAGTCCCGTCTGGCTGATGAGTTTGGTGGCGCTTCCTCTGTGCTCGAGCACCCCTCTGAACATTTGAGTGTTAGCTCGGGAGACCTCTTCAGCCCTCAACTCGTTGAAGGACTTCACAGGAACATGCTCATTGGCCGCCAAGAGCCAACTACAATATAGATAGGTCAATTCGAGCTGGCGATCAGTACTCAGAAGGCTAAATCTAGCATCGGTGCACCACGTCACACTCCTCAACCACGCTCAGACGCCATCTACCAACCCGCCGCGAGTCCAGAGCTGCCGGTTCGGATTCCCAACATAAAGTTGGTCATAACTAAACTGGCGGGTGAAATGAGAAGGGAAATATGGATTGATGTAACGCTCATCTCTCACCTAAAAAGTGAGATAGCCCGGCCAGATGTTCGTCAGCCAATTGAAGCAGCCGACATCTAGTAAAGTCTGATGTGCCCTCGGTCTTTCTTCATCGATCAAGGACTCCCCATACTGACCGAAGAATTGGGGAAAACATCTGAAAAAGACCCAGCCTTTGTGAATTTGCAGCTGCCTCCGTACCTCTGGGAATCCACGCCCCTGCTACTTGCAGTCCTCTAGTGATTGAAGAAAGGGGATCGATGGACCTGCGAGCCTTAGTGCTGACATCATGTTAGGGCATTGAAGAACGAACCTGGCCATTAGGTAGGTGTATGGGAGCTCCACCTTGACGTGAGGAATCTCATCGGATGGTTCATCTTTTTCCTAAGCAAAGGTGTGGGTGATCTGACGAAGCCTGCGATGAATGTTAGCCACCATCACAGGAAGAAGGGACAATTCCTTCTTGTGGGCAAGCTGAACTGTAGGATAAAGTACCTCCAATAGTAAACCACCTCTAATGGTAAAGCATCGCTGGACTGGTACCGCACCACACACTTCTTTAACTAAATAGCGAGGAAGTCGGCCAAAAGAGTCATCGGTCGGATCGACTTCACTACATGCCATTGGAAGGTTGAGAACTTGGTCTCGCAGAGAAACCGCTCTCGGTGCTGCCCGGGGCATAAGACCTGGTGCCAGATTTTTGAATCAGCTCATTGACCTCCGAAGGAGTGAGAGGAGACAACTCGCAGATCTCTTCACCAGAAAGGCCATCCAAATTGCTAAATAGGTAGCCTGCAAATTGCTTCAGGCCTATCTGCGACTTCTTCCTCGCTAACGGCCCAATCTGGGTCAAGGCAATGTGATAGTGGTAGGTGAGGTCCCACAAAGTGTCGTAGAGGCCGGGTATGCAATCCTTCAAATGACTCAATTCTCAATTCGAAGGAAAGTATTCCTGATATATAGTCTTCCCCATGGGTAAACTTAAGACCCGATGCATCTCATGGAGAGCCAATCCCAACTCACCATGTCTGCTCAAGAAGGTGTTCGAATCGGAATTATAGAGCTTAGATAAAGCAAAGAAATGGCAGGTGCTGATCAGAAGCCCGTACATAGTAGCACAGACCGTGGCATATAAGCCACAGGTGCGAAGCTCCTCTCCCCATCGGCCAATAACGTAACTCGTCAGATGAGTCCACCATAGCCTATCTGCAGAGTAAATCCAGCTGTAGAATCTATGACGGGACACCGTCATCTCTCATCCTAGCTGTGCAAGATGAGTTTTCAAAGTCCGAGCGGTGATGAAATACTCGTCATGGGGCTGTGTGTCTAACCCCAAAATGTCGGGACGTAATCCGACAACATGACTCCTGAGTGAGCCCAGAACTAACTGGTGAGTAATGAACCTGCAATGAATGCTGTCATGCTCCTCTGTCAGGCGCCACGACATCTCCCATGCCACAGCCTGGTGTCTCAGCTCAGTCAAACAACGATGGCGAGGTGTCCTCGAGAGGTATAAGAATCCTCCATCATCCTTATACAGCCATTGTTCACTCTCAATGAAGGCTGCATCTGGCTCCTCGACAGAATCGCCAAACTGATAATCTGTCTTTCTCAAAGGCTGAGTAGAACTGGTGTTTCTCACAAGTGGCGCATCAGTCATCAGCAATCTCATTACACAAGGGCTCCCCTCAACTACCACCTGGGTCACCTCCGCCGGCGTATCCGGTGTGAACTGAGGCGAAATAAAAATGGCAGGGTCATCACACATGGAATAGTTCTCGCCACGGCGTCTGTCAACCGCATGAGAAGGAAACGCTCCAGAGGGATACTCGACTGAAATAAAAAAATCAGGACGGGTCAAACTCAAATACAAAAATATGAGGTGTTGAACTCATCTCGTAAACTAGTGAGATAGAGTCACGACTTCATAGCGGGAGAGCCGATTCTGGAATGCCTTACCGGATCGTAGGACAATATACCCCGTCACATAAAGTAACGGGGTATCCTATCCTGCTGACTGTAGTACATCATAGAATCGCTCTCGTCATTGGTCGAAATATAAGCGTCGATCCTCACTAAGGAGGAGTCAAGACTATGTAAGCATCGATCCTCACCAAGGAGGAATCAAGGCTCTTCCTAATTGCCTCACCAAGGAGAATGAAGTGGGGATACAATATGCAAATGCAAACTGGGAGCGCGCAAAAAGATGTGAAAGGCTCACCGACAAACGACGGGGCACGCCCTTATGGGAAGGGGTAGACGGCTGGCTCTTCGGAGCGTGTGATCTTCCCGATGACATCGAAAGCTGCAAAAAGAAGAAATATAGTCAAATACGCAGTCGAAAAATCTGAAAAAATCAGCAAATATGTTAAAAAATAGCAAAAAGACCTGTTTGGTCAGGTCGTGGCCCGTCGGCCACAGTCGAGGCACCAATGGGTGCCTCGGCTCGACCGAGGCTGCACCAGACGCCTCAGCCAGGCCAAGGAGCCCCAGCGCCTCGGTCAAGGCCGAGGCGCCCAGCGCCCAGCGCCTCAGCGCCAAGGCGCTCGGCCATGGCTAAGCTGCCTGGCTACTGTTCGGCTATGGCCGAGCCCTAACCCTCTTGTGCGCACATCAAGAAGAAAAGAAAAAAAGAAAAAAAAAGAAAGAAAGAGAAGAAGAACTCTCCAACCCTATTTTTTATGTATACCCTAATGTAAACCCTAATAACCTTGTACACATACCTTGTAGCTCGAAGGAGATGAGACGACACGAGGTGAGAAAACAAGAGAAAAGAAGAGTAGGGAGAGGGCCAGCCTATGTCAGAGAAAGAGAGAGGAGATGGGTATTTATAACAGTCCCTAATGGGGCCCAAAGCAGTTCCAATTAGGACTCTAATCAGTCCCTAATTAGGAGTCCTAATTGGAGCCCTATCCGGATGCCCAAACAGTGCCAAATCGGCCCGTTAATTGGCTCCTCCTCTCCCCCACACATCTGAGGGATCCCGGATAATTTTTTAGCAAAATTATTGCTGCATGAAGGCCACTTCACGTCCGGTTCAATTGATACAAGCTCTGGAAATACTTCAAAAAAGGTATACGAGTATAATTGGTTTCCTATTTCGTCTGAGAAGTTCCTGGAAAATATTTTTATTTTAGGGATAACTCGCCAAAACTCCACTAAACGCACGAGTATAAACTGTGTTGACGCTGGGCGACGCGTTGCCGCCGGAGGATTCGCGGATCAACGATTCGAATTCAAGTAAAATTGGAGCAGGTCAACACGTCGCTTAAAGGCTAGACTCCACATATTTTGACGCTAATCAACGCGTCGCAACGAAGTATTCCCCGATCAACGAAGGATTCTTGTAAAAACGTTTTGATGGTCAGTTGAATGACAACTCACTAACACGAGTCAGATTCAAACGAACTCAATTAGCTTCAAGATTCCGACAGCGATCAGGCAAAAAAATGCAGCGCCGTAATACCTTCAGCTATCCTACAAAGAACTGGAGAATCTGGAAGGATTGAAGGAATCAAATACTGAAGCTAATCTCAAAAGAAATTTATTTATCGACTTCAGGTCAAGATCTCGACAACGGTCAGACAAAAAATGCAGCACCATCATGCCTTCAGCTATCCTACAAAGAACTGGAAAATCTGAAAGGATTGGAGAGATCGAACATCGAAGTCGTTCTCAGGTCCCATCACACCTACTGAAGGTTGGGGCCTATCATATTCAAAGTATCTCAGGCTCATCAAACAATCGAGACTGAGACACTTTGAATGGGGTATCTGTGGGTGTTGAAAATTGCTTATCAGTACCCGAATGAGACTCGTGACGGTGGGTTGACAACCGATGACCCATCCAACGATGCGACCAAGAACCGCTGACGACGTAACTGTGCCACAAAACGCATAAAGTGAATCGACGAATGCATGAAGTGAGTCGACAAGGCGTACAAGTCAACGAAGCGACGTATCATGGAATAAATCCAACGACGAAGCTTCAGGTCAGCGAGATTCGACAAGGCGAGTCGACCGGACTCGAACGTCGACGAGACGAAATTAACCGGACTCAAGCAACGACAGAACTACGCCGATCAGATTCTGGAATTAACGGAATGATCAACCGAGTTTTGATTCAGCACAACCGGATGAAATGAGCTCGGACAGAATGGCGGACAAACGAACGAAGGCCGAAAATAAGAAGGAAGCTCCAAATAAGCACCTAGGCACGGCCGAGGCACTATTTGGCGCCCAGCCAAAAAGCAACCCCCCTTTTCATTTCCTATAAATATCCAGGGGGGTCAATTAATTTGTCCTCTGAGGATTGGAAATTTGGGAGCTTCAGGCGAGATCCACGCGAGCTTTTGCACAGATCTGAGTGTCTGCAAAATCAAAAAGGCCAGATCTAGATCCAATGCAAGCGATGAGCGTCTTCGACTTCAGATCCCGTTGACGAGAAGAAGATCAG
>JBAKGM010019332.1:0-10772 GCA_037177215.1 Asparagus racemosus | reverse complement strand
CTCCGTGATGAATCCCGATTCGAAGAGTCTATTCACTTCTGCCACGATTGCCTCCATGATCTGCGGACGAAACTATCTTTACTATTGCTTGACAGGTTTGGCATTCGTATTGATATTGAGGTGCTGTGTTGCCACATTTGGGTCGAGCCCTGGTATATCCTCGAAGTTCCAAGCAAACACAACTATATATTCACTAACAAGAGCAATCAATTCCTCCTTTTCATCTGGGGGAAGACTGCCGCTCATGAATGTTGGCTTTAAATTAGCTTCATCACCCATATTGACCTGAACGACAATGTCTTCAATGGGGGGTTCTCTTTGCTCAAATCAATCCACACATTGCATGTTGAGGTGATGAATCCACGAGTCTTCCCATGTTGGCATCTCCTCGTCACCCTCCATTGTGGCATGGTGGCTGTAGCTATATTTGACATCAGAGCCTTGAAGGCTTCGCCAAGGCTGACGTCAGAATCCTAGGCAGATGAGTCAAATGAATATCCATCTTCTATATTGGGCGATCGGTTGTCTATCAACCAAGAGCATTCGTCTTCCGAGGAGGATACATATCCCAGTCCTCTCCTGAATGCATAATAATTGTTAGGTTTCCCTTTCAAGACATGCGCAGCTCTAGGCAGAAGTTGAGGACCTCATCCGAAACAAAGACCTTCCCCTTACACAAAGTCATACCCCCACTTCTTCATGAGGTCCAGCATTTCTGGACTATATCCGAATAGATGAAGTCCAGGCCTGTTGTCATCGACGTCCTCCCCTAAGAAGTGATTCGGTGTCGGCATCGCATCTCATTTTCCGTATACCAAGTCTTTCTCATTACTTGTTCTACTCGGAATGATTAGTGTTGTCCTGAAAGAATCTTAAAACACCTTCTGTGTTATATAAGATGAGTGTAGCTCTGGGTCAATGTATAATCCTGTCATTACATCAGAAAAAGACAACGAGTACTCTAAATCATCTTTTATTAATTCATCGGTAGGTTGCCAATTACAACCTTTATCCGACGATTCTTTATCATCAAGATTGATTACAATGGGTAAAATGTCATTTAAAACAAAACTGCCATCGTAATCAAGCCCGGCATCGGTATCAGATTCCCCACCGCTATCCGTGCCTTGGGCCGATGATTTAGTATCGGACTTATCACCATAGAGGAGGGAATCAGTGAAGTAATTCTCTATCCCCTTAAAAGGTTGTTTGTCCGCAACCACCATCTTGACTTCATTATTTTTGTCTACATATTTCAGACACTGATGAAGAGTGGAGGGAACTATAACATTATTATAGATCCAAGGGTGACTCAATAATAAATTATAGGAAGTCTCTGCGTCAATCACATAACATGTGACTTCAGACTTCAGATCTCCCATTTGGCACTTCACTCAGATTTTACCAAGCGGCCGAGACCTGCTGGTGTTAAATCCATAGATCACTGTGCCTGTTGATGTCAGCTTACTGGCAGAAATCTCGAGACTATACATGAGGCGCAAAGGCATGATGCTCACAGTGGAACCCAGATCAACTTGGATCCAGTTGACTTCACTGGAGCTAATGTACCCGGTGAAGTATAGCAGCCTATCATACTGTGAGTTCTTTGTCTACATGTCCTCCTTGGTAAAAGTGATGCAGGGAAGGCATTTGGCCGTGAGATTGCACTGTTTGGCGGCTGATGATTTCACCTCTTCAGGAGCTGGCTCGATATGAGTGAGGAAGACTTCAGAGTCAGTTAAGGCTTCCTGCAGGGCTTCCTGGGTCTCTTTAGATAGATGCAACAGCTCATAGAGAGTGATCCTTGTCGGGATGTTAGCTAATTGGGCCATCACATCGAAGCGATAGGGTGAGTTCGAGCTTCCCGGTTTGTCTCCTCCAATCAGACGATTGAATCGAGACTGCTTCGGGAGCTGAACCTCCTAAGGTTGCTTCTCCTTTGACTTAGCGGTGTCTTGCTTGGCAGCCACATGCTGCTGTGCCTTTTCAGCTTGTGTAAGGGGAGTCGTCGCCACTCCTAGCTCTGACAATGTTTTGGCGTTCGGATTGGGAACTTCAAGGTACTTGTACCTGTACTCGTACCCGCTCCTAGTGGCAAAGACTTTAGGTTGCTCTTCAGAGAGTTAGAACATCACCATCCGCTCGTCGTCCTCCTCTAAGATTGCTGAAGTGGCATGGCATAGTTTCCCCTTCCCTTTAGATTTCTTCTTAGATGAAGAGGCCACCCATTGATCATCTTCAAGCGAGTCCGGGTGGACCCATAGAATTTCACCATTTGGGGCTATATGTGGTACGAGCCCTTTTTGGCGTTGTCTATGGGGATCATCATTCACCGTCTTCATCGCCACTTTTACCACAGGCTCGGGTTCAAACCAAGTCAAAGGTACTGATCCAAAGCAGATGGATACCGCGTTCACCCCAACCTTCTTTTCTTTGGATGGCTTCAGTGTAATTACGCCCACGTCGATCAAGGCCTAGATTTTATCCTTAAGGCCGTAGCACGACTTGGTGGGGTGATGAACTGCATTGTGGTAGGCGTAGTACCTCGGATCATTGGTCCTCTTCGCTTCCTCTTGATTTTGAATTGGAGGAAGCTTAATCTTGTTATTTTCTACAAGATATTTGAAAAGACCAGGAATCTCATCCTCCCTGAAGGAATAAGTCTTCAGAAATCTTGGTTCCAAAGTATTTTGTCTCTGCGGCCTTTGTTGCCATTAAGACTGCGACTGCTGCAGTGCTCGCTATTGTGGTTGCTACGACAGTTCCAGCTGGAACGTTTGGTTCACGACCACCATTCTTGACTGCTCTTTAGCTTTACCGCGTGGGACAAAGTTTCATTTGGGAACTTCTACTACTGGATGGCCTCTTTTTGCCTTCTTCCTCTTGAGGAATCGCCCAGCTTGCTCCCCACACACTTTCAGATCTTTCCATATAGTGGACGGTGCTGATCCCATTGCTTCGAGCACATCTAATGACAGGTTGTTGTGGCAGGTTTGGAGGATGAACTCCTTAGTTATCGGATCTCGGTAATTCATCGCCTTATTCTGAAACTGTTTGACGAAGGTATCCACTGTTTCTCCATCCTTTTGCTTCTCATCCAACAATGTCCCGATGGATATTTCGGTGTCGTGTCGAAGAAGTTCACAAGGAACATGGATTCTATGTCATCTCAGCTGGTAACGCTCCCTGGTTTGAGACGGCGGTACCAATCGAAGGCAACTCCTCGAAGGGTGCCAACGAATAATTGAACCATCAAGGGCTCGTTTCTAGAAATCACCCCCAAGCGAGACTTGAAGTAGATCAAATGTTGGGTGGAGGACCCCTTTCCGTCGAACAACGTGAAGTTGATCAAGCTGAACTTCGACGGATATGCGATCAACTCCCAGTCCCTCGAGTACAGACATGGTATTCTAGTCTTCTTCACTTCTTGAGTAGAGATCAAGGTGTTGATCTTACTCTTGAGATCCTTTATCTTCTCGTTTTCCAGAACGGCGATATTGCCGCTGGCATTCTCTTGGCTACCCCCAGCATTTCATTCTTCAGGGGGATGTCTGGGGCCGTGGTCTTCTTCCCCGTCTGTGTCGCTATCAACTTGATTGATGTTGTTGCGACGACTGGTCTCTCCCTGGCGGTTTGTCAGTACTTGGATCTGTTAGTCATGCATTTCTCGCATCTGCTGCATAGCATCTCCATTTCAAACTTAAAGTTCTCCTTCTATTTGGTCATCTCTTCTTCGAGCATTTTGGCCACTTGTTCTGCACTGATCATTAACACCTCACGGGGTTGTCCCTCGTTGAAAACTGTGTTGTCGAATACCATCGCAGAGCCAGCATCCAACACTTCGTCATTTGACGATAATCCCTTTAGGATTTTGTCGTAACTGGAACATCAAATTATCCCGGTCTGCAACTGAGTTATTCGGTCGGATGGTCAGAGACTGGCACGAGTTGATGTTCCTCTGCCCATCATGTTGTTGGTGACTCTTGGCAATTCATCGCTTCTCCTGCGGAAGCGTCTTGACCTGGGCTTCGACATTCCTGCACCAAGTCTGTCGAAGACCGACACCCTTTCTGGAGTTACTTTGTTGCAGCTACACTCCGATAGCACCGTCTTGATCAACTTGGAATAGAGGCATTGCGTAGGCTTCTCAGGTGAACTCCTCTTTCAAGATCTGCTCGTACCCCCAGCACGATAGTACAACTCATTGGCATGAATGCCGGAGCAACCCATCGTGTGTTGGCATGACTTCTCAGATATGACGTTGTCATTATCGGACGAAAACATCTCCTTCTGAGGATTGACTGCTTTATAAAAGCTGCCAAAAGTGACTCGCCTCGACGTTCGCCTGTGGGGGTGTGATGTCTCGACGGACTCTTGCACTTCAATTCGCAGTCTGGTGTGTGTAGCTACAGGGTCCTCTGGTTCTTGTTGAGGTGGGTGCAACCTCTTGCATTAGGAGTGACCCGTGATTTCCTCAACGGACCCAAATGTTCTTTGATTAGAATTTTACCTTGATCATCCTGCAACTAGTTGAGGTGCTCCATGGCCCTTGGCTTGCTGGTTGAAGCAGGAACCAGCTTCGCCGGAAGTTTGGATGTGGACACCGGAGGTGACCTCGGCGCCGGGGGAACTTGAGTTGGTGTGCCGGCAGACTTCGGCTTAGGTGCCGGGGCAGCTGGAATTGGGGCACTGGCATCCTTTGGCGTTGGCACCGTGGTGACTAGAGTTGGAGCGCTGGATTTTGGCCTCCAGACTTGGCGAGTTCTCGGTGGCTTCGTGGCCACCTCCTCCTTCTTCAGTTTACGGGCTTCTTGCACCAAAGCTCGTGCTTGCGCAAGAAGTGCGTGGCACTTCCGGATGCGCTCATGAAGCATTGAACAGTTTTGCTTAACTTGGACTCATTTGTTTGTTGACGACTTGGCGGGGCTGCTAGCCATCTGAGGCTAAAACCTCTAAGTCAATTTGGATCTTAGATCCGCCTCGTAGCGGATCCCATTCATTGATTGCATGGCCTTGGCGAATCTTCGTGCCATGCTCTATCACTGTCGCTGTTGGGCTTACTTAGAGAGTGCAGGCACGCCATCGGCGGTCGTTTCTGGCGCCGGGGTAACTTGGGCTGTGGGCGCCGAGGGGATTTTACTGCTACCTGCAACTTCGGCAGCAGCGGGGTTAGAATCGTCCTCCTAGGACTCAACATCTGAGGCCCACCGGGTCTTCCTTATAGCGGAGACCCTCCTGGACTTGTGGGGAGAGGCGGATCTAGATGAAGAGGAGAGATACTCCTCGAACTTTTGTTGGTCGAACTCGTATTCGACCTCTTCTTCGACCGGGATCTGGATCTGCGGCTGCGACACGACGACCTCTGATCTGAGGCCGTTGGCTCCCATTGTGGTCGCCAGCTTGTTCACGGGGAAAGTTGCAATGATTTCCATTGCAATTGAACTTGTTACAGCATTAGTCACTTACAACAGAATTCAAATAAGAATCTCACCTTTTTATAAAGCTTACAATGAAAATCAGAAAAGATTACAACTTTTCTACCCTAGTTGAACAAATGCGGGATCCGTTTATCAGATCCTCACTTGTGTGGGATTTTTGCCTGTGTCGGGGACTCTTTTCCATTCGTGAACCACCGCGTAATCAGATCCAGATGCTAGATCTACAAATCTATGGTGATTATTTCACGAAGGAAATAATCACCGACTGGGATCAACTCACGAAGGAGATGATCGCTGGAGTGGGTGAAATCGACCAAGCGAAGTCACGCACGAGCCCTGAAATTAAGATGAAGCTTAATCTAGAGGGTGGATCTGGTAGATCTGACCTGGATCCACTTCAACTCCTCTCCTTGATGCATAGATCTGAGTTGGGCAAGTTCTTCACGTGTACGAGATCTAGATCTGACTTTTCTTCTTCGCAAAGGCTTAGATCTATGCAAAGAGCTCTCACAAATCCCGCCTTAGATGAAAAATTTTCCAACCCTTGATAATGAGACCCCCTCTCTATTAATAGGGGAGAGGGGGCGGATTTGGTGGCTGAGACTTCGTGTCTCGGCCAAGTGGCTGAGACACCAAATGGTGTCTCGGCCTTGGCTAAGGCACTGTTTCGTGTCTCCGGTGTTTTTCTGACCTTGTTTTCTTCTGATCGTGTCACGATCGTGTCGAGTCCACGTCCGATTGATTTTCTAGTTGACTCGGGGCTTGATCAGTTCAGTCCCGTCAACATTTGAGTCCGGTTAATTCCGTTTCATCGACGTTTGAGTCCGGTTGACTCGCCTTGTCGAAACTCGCTGATTTGAAGCTTCGTCGTTAGATTTATTCTATGATTCGTCGCTTCACTGACTTTCACACCTTGCCAATTCGCTTCATTCATTCGTCGACTCACTTTGTGCGTTTTGCGGTGCGATTACATCGTCAGCGGTTCTTGGTCGCATCGTCGGATGGGTCATCGATTATCAACTCACAGTCACGAGTCACATTCGGGCACTTACAGGCATTTTTCAATGCCTACACTTAGGAAATGTTTCAAGCAAATGTGCATTCTCCACTTTTTTTGGATCGAATAGACAAACCACTTTTTTCATTTTTTGATATCTTCGAAACAATTAATCTTATTTTTAGGAATTGTGTAGGGGAAAATCTAGGATTACAAATTTCTTATTTTGAGGAGGAGCGACAAAATAAAAGAAGAAAACAAATGAAGAAAAAGAAGAGGAAAATTAACGAATAGCAATATCAGAAGCTTGTACCTTTATATTTACTCAAGCAATAAGATGTTTAATGTTAGTAACCCAATCTTTTCTTAGAAAATACATTATATTATCCGTATTTATAAGAGCTAAAAATATCAACCGTATGTTATTATTGTTATTTCCCCAGTGGTATGAGGATTTGAAGGAATAGAATGAAGAAATGCAGGTTAAATGTACCTATAATGGCGTTCAATTATCAGAAACATAATTTTCCCAAAATTAGTTAACAGACGGTATTCAAATAAACATTTTATTTCCATTCTATTTGAAACCTTAGAGAAGATTGAAACTACAATCTCATCATCAAGATCAGAAAATAAAGAAAAAAGATTAAAAAAATAATTTTTGTTTTTAACAATATGGGGAAAGGAAGCAGAACTACCTTTTGGGTCTCTCTAAAAATGACCTTTTTTTAAACCCATTTTTAAGGAACTTGAAAAAAATTGATAAAAATGAAAAAAAAATCAAGTTCTAAAGGTTTTCAAAGAAAAAAGAAAATGGTTTCAAAAAGTTTCAAAAGAAAAAACAAGATGGGTCATCAAAATAGTTTTAGTTATAAACTTAATAATGAAAGAACTTGAAAAAATAAACCCTATTTTCTTATTGAAATTGAGGAAGATGAAAGTATATGAACTGAATGAAAGCGGAAAAGATTCTAATATAAATAATAGTATTATCCTTGAATCGACCACTCAAATTCGATCCATGAATTGTGTGAATGAAATTATTCACTCATAGGAAAAAAAATCAAAGATCTTGTTAATAAAACAATCACAATTAGGACTCAAACATAAGGAATCACAAAAGATAAAAAAATAGTTTGAATTTGTGATGATAAATGATTGGAATCACAGAAGAATATTTGGAAAATATTCAAAAGAAAAACTATCCGATGATAATACGTAAATTGCATTACTTTATAAAATCCCTCATTGAAAAAATATACATAGATATATTACTAGGTATCATTAAGATTGCGAGGATCAATGCACAACTTTTCTTTGAATCAGCAAAAAAATTATCAACAAATCCATTTACAATGATGAAACAAATCAAGAAGGAGTTGAGAAAACAAATTAAAATACAATGAGCTTTATTTTGACTATAAAAAAGTCATTTTCTAATATTTCTTGTGACTTATCTTCTTTGTCTCAAGCCTATGTTTTTTTACAAATTATCACAAAATCAATTACTTAACAAGTATCATTTGAGATCTGTACTTCAATATTAGGGTATCTATCCTTTTCTTAGTGATATAATCAAGAATTATTGTACGACACAAGGAATATTTGATTCCAAACCAAGGTATAAGAAAATTCATAAGTCCGGAATGAATAAATTGAAAAATTGGTTAGGAGTCATTAACAATATAATTTATCTCAGACCAAGTGGTCCCCCTTAATACTAAAAAATGGTGAAATAGAGTCAATCAATGTCGTACAATTAAAAAGAACGATTCAATAAAGTTGGATTTATATAGAAAAAAGACCAATTAATTCATTACATGAAACAAAACTGCTATCCATATGCAGTCGATTCATCAATACATCAAAAAGAAAAATTAAAAAAACATTACAGAAATGATCTTTTATCATCTAAATATATAAATTATAGGAATAGTGGGAACTCATATATTTATGGATCAACATTACACGTTGGGGACAAAGAAATTCCATATAATTTCAGTACATTGAAACCCGAAGCATTTATGGATTGATAAGTATAGCTATTAGTGATTATCTAGACAAAAGATCTATTATTGATACGAACAAAAATATGGATAGAAAATATTTTGATTGTAGAATTTTCCATTTTTGTAATCAAAATAATATTGAAATTAAGACCTAGACCAATATGCTTATCGACACTACGATTCATAAAAATGCTAAAACTAAAACTCAAAATTTTAAAAAATTTGAAAAACAGATCTTTTCTCTTTTATGATTGATCACAAAATAAAACCATCCAATCAAAAAAAATTTCGATTGAATGGAAATGAATAAAGAAAGGTTATATTATACCAAATCAAACCTAGAACCTTGAATGTTTCTAGAATTTGTGCTACTTTTTGATGCGTATAAAGATAAATTGTGGATCATATCAATCAAATTACTTTATTTTCATTTTCATTTCTATGAAAATATTAGTCAAAATGAAAAGATCGGCATAAATCACAAAAACATCTTCCTACATTAGCTAATCAAAAAGAATATCTTGAATTAGAAAATTCAAAGAGAAACGAACAACAAGGCCAAGGAGATTTTGTATCCCATCTAAAAAAATAAAACAAAAAATGTTGAAGAAGATTACATGGGAACAGACACTAAAAAAAAGGTTAAAAAACCAATTCAAGAGCAAGAAAGAAGCAAAACTTAATTTGTTCTAGAAAAAATATTTTCTTTTCCAATAGCGATGGGATGATCCCTTGAATCAAATAATGATCAATAATATCAAGGTATATTGTCTTCTACTTAGACTCATAGATTCAAGGGAAATTGCTATATCCTCAATTTAAAGAGGAGAGATGCATATGTAAGTGATGTTGACTCAGAAAGACCTAACTCTTATAGAATTAATAAATTATTATTGAGCCAATTCGTCTATATATGAAAAAAGATGGAAAACATATTGTATGTCAAACCATAGATATGTGGATAAAATCATTTTTTATGGATCCATTGCACGACACTATATTATGCTTGTGAATAGAAACAACAATCATTATGATTTGCTTATTCCGGAAAATATTTTATCTCCGAGACGTCGTAGAGAATTGAGAATTCTAATTTGTTTCAATTCCCAAAATTGGAATGTTATAGATAGAAATCTAATATTTTGCAATCAAAATAACATAAAAAACTATGCACAATTTTTGAAGAGGAAAAAACATCTTAATATAGATGCAAATAAATTTATTAAATTCAAATTATTTCTTTGGCCCAATTATGGCTTAGAGGATTTAGCTTGTATGAATTGTTATTGGTTTGATACCAATAATGGTAGTCATTTCAGTATGTCAAGAATCCATATATATCCACGATTCAGAATTAGTTAAATTAATTAGTAGTATATTTCTTATAAAATATCTATCATATGACATATTCGCTAGATAAAGTAAAAGTCGAAAGATATACACTATGTTACATTCTAGTAAATGATACTGATTTAATTTCTTATCAATTGGATCTAGGAAGAGATTAACATAATCTTCTTTTTAGGTAAAAAAAATAAATCTCTTTCGTGAATGCATAAATGTATCGTCTCTTTTTATCCAAATCAAATTACAAATTTGATTTGGATAAAATAAATAAATAAAGTAGTATATATCAAGAAATCAAGAGTTTTTGTGGACTAGCTCTAGATTACACTAACTAGAAATAGCTGGTATAATAATAATTATTATTTTTCCTGATTCAGTAAAATCCACCAAAAAAATATTTTTTATGGTCAAAAATTCATTTACCTTAGCTATTCGACAAGAAAAAGAAAAAACTATGGATATGTTGAATTTTAAGTATTCCGTTTCATGGATAAGATACGGAGACTTACTTCACATTTGGAATTACATAAAAGAGATTTTTTATCACAAAGGGGTCTATGAAAAATTCTGGGAAAACGACAGCGGTTGCTGGATCATTTCTCAAAGAAAAATAGAGTATGTTATAAGAAATTAATTGGTCAATTGCGTATTTGGGAGTAAAAAACTCATTAATTTTAAGATTAGTTTTAATTTTTTCTTTAGTTATTTGTTATTCCTGATTTTTATTAGGTATTTGTTAATAGTAGTTATTAGATATTTTATTGTAATGCACCTCGTTTGAGAAATTCATGGAATAATGAATTAAGGAAGAAAAGATATGACTGATTATTACTCTTGATGGCGAAGATGTCATTAACTGTGAACCCATATTGGGTTATTTACACAGAGGGATGGAAAAAATAGTGGAAAATCGAACAATTATACAATATTTGCCTTATGTAACACGGTGGGATTATTTAGCCACTATGTTCACAGAAGCAA
>JBAKGM010019331.1:0-10772 GCA_037177215.1 Asparagus racemosus | reverse complement strand
TAAAACTAACTAACGATTAGAAATTTTAAAATTTTATCAAATAGATCAATTATTAATTAACTCTATTAAGTTGGCAATTGACAATATTTCTATGAAAAAGAAAAAATGATAAAATAAAATGAATAATGACTAAGATAAAGAAGAAAATTTACTAGTTCCCACCCCCACACCTAAATTTTGCATTGTCCTCAATGCAAACTCTATAATGCACAAAGTAAAGCAGATAAGAAATAACGCACTTATATTTATTCGGTCGACTAGAACAATGATGAAATGATAAAGATATATAGTTTACCTTTCATGTGAGGAAGATGAAGGTAAAATTTTCTCTTTTTTTAACAAAGAAGAAACTTTCACATGAGAGAAGAATAGATTCTTTTTATTATGAGATAAAATAAAATAAAAATATAGAATAAAAGATGAAACACGAAAAGCTCATATTCCACATTAAATCCAATCTTATTCATGAACATTCTACCTCGAATTCTAAAGAAATCCAAAATAATATAAAAGATGTGTTTATATTCTGAAAATTTTGAGGTTTTTGATGATGTTTGAAGCAATAGAAGCAAGGTAACAATGGTGTTATACTTTTTGAACTTAAATTCTTTATTAACAAAAATATGTGCAGCCAAGTCTTCTTTAAAAATTTCCTCAAATACAAAATTTATATTTAAAGTTTGACATTTTAGTTGGTTATGTTAAAAAAAAATCTAAGTTCATTTGGAAATAGTTCCTCATCATCAAAAATTTTAGTTTCTCATTAAACATTTCCTCAAAACTAGGGTCTATCTCATTCTCCTCTTCTATCTCCTGAATGTAATTAATTTCAAAAGGTTGATTAGTTGGCTGATTCTCTACATTGAAAATATTGATATCAGTAGTCATATTCCCAAAGGATAGCTTCATTTGACCAGTTCTACAGTTGATAAGAACATTAGATGTGGTTAAGAACAGTCTTTCTAAGATGACAGGTATCTGTCCTTTGGGATTGGAAACAGGCTGCGTTTCCAGGACGATGAAATCCACAAGGAAGATCAACTCTCCAACCTTAATCAAAATATCTGTTATCTCACCCATGGGGACTTTGACTAATCTATCAGCTAACATTATGGTGTATTTAGTTGGTTTGAGTTCTCCTACACCTAGTTGTTGATAGACCGAGTATGAAAACAAATTAACACTGGCCCCTAAGTCTACAAGTACCTTATCAATGTGACTATTACCAATGATAGAAGGGATGATAGGGCAACTAGGATCCGTATGTTTCAAAGGTAAAAACTTTGAGATTATATCAGTGATACTGGCAGCAAGAAAGACTTTCTTCAGAATATTTATTCTTCTCTTTTTTTGTGCACAAATCTTTCAAAAATTTAGCATAAGAAGGAATTTGGTCAATGGCATCTAAAAGAGGAATATTGACCTTAACCTGCTTGAAGGTTTCTAGGATCTTCTCTTCCTGAGGGGAGCATTTCCAAGGCCAGAGTCTATCTTGGTATGGAGCAACTGGTTTAAATCTATCAAAATCAGGCTCAGGTTCGGGTTAAGGTTTTGGTTCATTAGAAAGGTGTGCTTTTGGAATAGAGTCATTAGAAGGAGAAGGACTTTGTTCTGGTTCAAGGGTTTGAATTGGAGGCATTCTAACTTGATTATTGACTTCTCTTCTCAACCGTAGTGAATGGATTGCATTCACTTGAGTTTGATATGTTGAACTTGACCCCGTGTCTTTTGGATTGATCACAGGTTGACTCGGAAACGTTCCTTTTTCTCTCTCACTCATAGCACTAGCTAGTTGGCCAAGTTGGGTTTCTAGTCTAGCTATGGCTTGAGTGTTGGAAGTGAGGATTTTGCCCGATTGATTGTATAAAGGAATTCAATGTGCTGGATGTTTGAGTAAGCAAGTTTGTTATCTGTGTAGAAGTTTTAATCAAAGTTTCTAAATACTTTTCCAAAACATTGAGACATTTATCATGATCAGTATTTAGAGGAGTATGATTTTGATGATGAGGAGACGGATATGGCAAATTTGATTATTGAAAAGAATTGAGAGGAACTATGTTTCCCCGAGAAAATTGTTAGTTTGAAGTGGGAGTGCAATTTTGATTTACGGAGTAGTTTCCCTAGTTCCATGCAAAACTTGGGTGATTTCTCCAACCTGGATTGTAGGTTAGAGAAAATAGATTATTCACCAGATGCTGGAATGCAGCATTGACCTGATCTAGTTGTTGATTGTTTCCTAAGAGAGGAAATTCCTCAGAAACATGAGATGGAGAATGACAGTTACGACAACCTAAGGCAGAAACATGATTGATTTGAGCTGGAGATTGTTCTTTGACTTCTAAAGTTTCTAACCTACGCATGATTGTAGCCATCTTAGCCTCTATGACAATGTTTGACTCTAAGGAAGAACCACTAGTTTTGGGTTGGGGAGCTGATGAAGTTCGGTCATCACAGTGTTCCACTCCATGGTTTTCTCAGATAAACTCTCTAAAAAGTCCCAAGTTTCATCAGTAATTTTCTTCAAGAAATCCCCATGACACATTGACTCTAAGATAGTTTTTGAAGAATAATCCAATCCTTCATAAATGATTTGGCATAATCGCCACTTTTCAAGACCATGGTGAGGACATTGGATAAGGAGATTCTTAAATCTATCAAAATACTTCCAGAATGGCTCACCTAGGACAATCCTAAAATTTTGAATACCGTTTCTAAGCTTAACTGTTTTGTGGATAGGAAAAAATTTCTATAGAAAAATGATGACAAATTCATCCCAAGTTGAGATAGAATCTTTGGGTAAGCTATGCAGCCATTTCTTTTATTGTCCTTAAGAGCAAAAGGAATAAATCGAAGTTTAATCACATCCTCGGATAAGTCTCTCATTTTAATCATGAGGCAAACTTCTTCATATTTAGAGATAAAGATATATGCATCTTCGGATTCTACTTCTAAAAATTTTGGAAGCATGTTTATGATATATGGTCGAAGTTCGAAATTTGTTCCATTGACATTGGGTAGCTTAATGCATGTTCCATTGACATCGGATAGCTTAATGCATGAAGGGATTGCATTCCTAGTTGGGTAACATATATCTTGAAGAACGGGAGGATTGGGATTGGCTATTTCATTTGGCTCAAGAGATGGATCACAATGAATTAAACAATTGGCATTATCACTAACCCAAGTCTGCATACACCAAGATCAAAATATTTTTTTAAAGAAATTTTTAAAATTATTTTTTTATGAAAAAGGAAAAGAGAAAAAGCTAAGAAGATGATGAGAAAAAGAAAAAGGAAAATTGACTAAGAACAAATCAAGGCAATCACTTTTCAATCACTCTAACTCTAGGGTTAAGCCTAAACTCGACTTAGACCAGCTCCTAATCAAAAACTCCTTTAATGAAAAGATCAAAGTTTACTCAGGTAACTAGCCAGGTAAGGATAGTACTAGAGGGAAATAAAAGATCAATTAATTATCTCGTTCCTTGTGGAGCGATTTACGCAACCCCTAAACCTTGCCTTAGACATCAATTAATCTAAATAAACTTGGACCGGTTCACTTACGAATTTCTTGTTATTTAATGAGCTTGAATCCTTAGGGGCTAAAGTCTAATTAGTTTTAAGAGGCTTGGGTATGTGTAGTGAGTAATTAGTAATTTTTGAGTTAAGGAAAGTGTGATAAAATCCCTCACCTTATCTTGATTAATGGGTTTTGCCCTTAAAAATATTTTCAAGTGAGTGCCAAATCAAGATGCTCAAATCACTTTGGCGAATTTCTACTATTATATGAAAATACAACCCTAAAAATTAAAAGCAGCTAAAATGGATACAAAATAAAAATCTTTTCATTTTTTATTATGGTCCACAATCAAATAAAGTGTGAGAAGGAAAGCTCTTGTTTGAATTTTATTATCTTGTTAATAAATGTCTAAGTGGAAGATGGATTTTTTATGGTCAACAAGAATAAAATGTTTTTTTTTTAAAATCCTAATTGTCTCTAATTGAGAGGAACTAGCTAAAAGGTGAAATTAAAAATACTAGAAAGAAGAGTTACTCACACAAAAGCATCCAATGCCTCGTTGGAGGTAAATCTTCAATCTCAAATCTTCAACTCTTAATCTTCAGGCTCCAAGTTTCTTCACAAAAGAAAACACACAAGTTAAAGAACCAAAATAAATAAAATCCTACTTATAAACACCGTTCCCTGGCAACGGTGCCAAAAACTTGTTGGGTAAATAATGATGTGTACCTAAAGTTGTAAGTATACAGCTAACAACTTATAGTATAAAAAATTATCGATCCCACGAGGAAGGTGTCGTAGAAATTTATCAAAATCAGTTCTTATGTTGTGTGTGTGACAATTAGGAGTGTGATGAAAGAAAGGTGATGTGTTGTGGAGAGATATGAGAATAGTTGTGAATATGTGCAAATAAGAGCAAAACTAGATTGAGAGATGAGAGCGAATGATGAATTAGATGAAGGAAAATAAAACAAACAAATGAAAATTGAGAATAAAGAATAAAATCAAAAAAGTAAAAGATGGAGGATTCAATTAAAGATATGAAAAATCTAGAATCGAATCCACTAGCTAATCTCACTTATAAAATATGAATCATTCTCTTTTTATCATATTCTACTTTAGATTTATTAAATATACACTATCAAACCACTTAAGGAAAGCATAACCTATTAAATTATCATCCAAGTAAAATTAATACTCATGAAAAGAACAACCATTAGATAGTAATTTTAGAATTCATAAGCATAACCTATCAAACCACTCAAGATAAGTGTAGATTATCAAATTCTTCTTCTACCAATTAGTTCTCTATTTGATTATCCTAAACATAATCATTTAAGCACAAGAGAATAATGCATAAATTATAAAAAAGATCAATTAGTTTCCAATAATTCTAGAATTCCTACAAAAATTAGTTCCACATCTTAGAAAATAAAAACAAAGAATGAAATAAAAGGAGAGAAAGAATATAAAACTAATTACAAAGAGGGTTCTAGCCTCTTGGAACTAATGCAAGAAAATAAATCTCTACTACCAAGTAAATGCAAGAAAGTAATGCAAGGAAATAAAGACATAGAAATAAATCTACTCTACAAAGCAATAAACAAGCATGAAAAGAAATTATTACAAGAAAAGAAAAGAAAAAGAATAAAAAGCAAACCCTCATCTTCATCTTCTCTTCATCTTCATCCTCTTTCCATCCTTGGACAAAGAGAAGAAAAGAAAATATGAAGGGGTGAAAATATTTTTATTAATTGTAATAAAAAGTTACAAATTTAGAAGGTCTTCTCAATTAAGAGTAACCCTCCTCTCCAAATGAAGGTTTTATAAAATATTTCACACTCAAACCCCTCACCCTCTACCCCTATTTATAGCCTACAGCAGTGAAGGAGAGCCCTCTGATTTTACTTGGGCTCCAAGGATTGAATCTTATCCACAAAACAAGTTTATTACAAACCAATCGGTTGACCAATCGGTTGGTCGACCGATTAGAATTGTAAAATTCTGAAAATGTAAATAGCTCCGTCTCGTCGAGATAGACGATTTTCATATATTATATGCTAAATTCTGCCTTCCAGATTGAGAGATATCGTTATTTCTTTGTAGCTAATATCTTAAACATGACTTTGACTTGATTTCTTCATGGATCATTGAGTCTTCATAGGCCTTCTTTAGTCTTCATACTTGAGCTTCAATAATAGGTAGAAAATAAGAGAATTGAGTAGATTAAACTTTTATTCATTATTTTCACCATTAACCTGCAAAATAAGATAAAAACAATTATTAGTGGTTTATTTATTCATATAAAATGGATAATGAGAGTATTAAATTGTAGTTAAAATGTGATTATCAATGAACAAATGCGAGACCCGTTTATCAGATCCTCGCTTGTGTGGGTGTCTTTGCCTGTGCCGGGGACTCTGTTCTGTCCGTGGACCACCTCGTGATCGTGATCTGAGTGCGAGATCTATAGATCTACGGGGATTATTTCACGAAGGAAATAATCGCTAACGGAAATTAACTCACGAAGGAGATAATTGCTGGAGTGGTTGAAATCAACCAAGTGATATCAAGCACAAACCCTGGGATTAAGACGAAGCTTAATCTAGAGGGTAGATCTGTAGATTTGATCTCGGACTCCTCGAACTTCCTTGCTTGATGCTGGTTGGCTCGCCGGAATCATAGATCTGAATGCCGGAGTTGAGCTTCGGTCGCGGTTGAATCCGACAGAGGTTTGGCTTCTCTCTAAAAATCTAGATCTATGCAAATGAGCACTCCTCATCATATTTATAGGCTTCAGAAGCGGGTACGGGTCAGATCTGGGCCAGATCTGTGCCGAGCCACTATTTGGTGGCTCGGCCTTAGCCGAGACAATTAATGGCTTTGTTTTGGCATTTTTTCGAGGCCGGCTGTTTGTTTCACCAATTTCGGAGTCCGGTTAGTTTGGTTCCGTCGATACTCGAGTCCGGTTAGTCCAGTTCTGTCGATACTCGAGTCTGAAGTTTCGTCGTTGGATTTATCCTACGATTTGTTGCTTCGTTGACTTGCACGCCTCGCCGACTACGTCGTCAATGGCCTACCGCAAGTCCAGGGTGCTGCCTAGGACCCGCAAGGGGGCCGCTGCCCCTTAACCCCCGCCCACTAACTGGCTAGTGGGACAGTCGAAAACTCTGCGTAGGGCATCAATGGTTCGCCAATCGTCAATGGTGTGCCGTTGCATCGTTGGATAACTCGCCACACACTAACTCCCTGTCACGAGTCGGATTAGGGTCTTATAGGTAATTTTCAACGCCTACACCTTGTAGGCGTTGAAAAATGCCTGTAAGTGCCTGAACGTGACTCGTGACGGTGGATTGGCAATTGACGAGCTATTCGATGATGCAACGGCGAATCATTGATATCCCACGACCATTGATGCTCTACGCAGAGTTTTCAGCGGTTACGCTAGCCGGTTAGCGGGTGGGGGGTCAAGGGGGCAGCGGCCCTCTTGCGGGTCCGGGACAGCGCCCTGGGAAAATTTTTTTCCCTGGACTTGCGGTGGACCATTGACGACGTGGTCGGTGGGACGTGCAAGTCAGCAAAGCGAACCAATCGCACTCTGACAACTCTGAGCCAAATCGGACCTGGATCGACGGAATCAGATTCAAACGTCAACGGGATCGAACCGACCGAGTTCCGAGTCAACGAGAAAACAATCGGACGCGAACTCGACATGACGGCGACAAGACCAATAAAAATCCAAAACGAGGCCAAACAGCGTCTCGGCTGAGGTCGAAACACCATTTGGTGTCTCGGCCAAGTGGCCGAGCACCAAGTGTTTCGGCCAAAATCCCCCCTCATCTCATTCGCCTATAAATAGGCCAGGGGGGTTCAATTTGAGGGGTTGGAAAAAATTGGAGATTTTGGGAGC
The DNA here is from genome assembly GCA_037177215.1 of Asparagus racemosus. Lineage (NCBI taxonomy): Eukaryota > Viridiplantae > Streptophyta > Magnoliopsida > Asparagales > Asparagaceae > Asparagus > Asparagus racemosus. Next base: position 3,343 of record JBAKGM010019331.1, on the reverse strand, counting down.
TTCAAGCGAGATCCGCACTAGCTTTTACACAGATCCGAGTGTCTGCAAGATCAAAAGATCAGATCTAGATCCCGTGCAAGCGAAGAACTCCTTCCGAGTCAGATTTACGCGACGAGGAAGAGAATCAAGGCCAGATCTACGTCGATTCAGGTCAGCTCTACGGTTCTACCCTCTAGATTAAGCTTCTTCTTAATCTCAGGGTCTAGCGCGTGACTTCGCTTCGTCGATTTCACCCGCTCCGGCGATCATCTCCTCCGTGAGTTGATTCCCGTCGGTATTTTATTTCCTTCGTGAAATAAATACCTCAGATCCGTAGATCTAGCATATAGATCGGATTACGCGGCAGTCCATAGACACAAAAAGTCCCCGGCACAGGCAAAGACACCCACGCAAGCGAGGATCCGATAAACAGATCCCGTGTTTGTTCAAAAACGGCGTAAAGTTGTAATCTTTATTCGGTTAGTCGTTGTAAGCCTTATAAAAAGGCGATTTTTATTTGAATTTCGTTGTAAAAAATAAATTTGTAACGAATTCATTTGCAATGACAATCGGACCAACTTTCCCCGCGAACAAGCTGGCGACCACAGTGCGAGCCACGGTCTCAAATCTGAGATCGTCGTGTCGCAGCCGTAGATCCCGATCCCAGTGAAAGAAGAGGTCGAGTTTGAATTCGACCAGCAGAAGTATGAGGAGTATCTCTCCTCGTCCTCCTCCAGATCCGCTTTTCCCCGTCGCTCCAAAAAGATCTTCGCTGCAAGGAGAATCCGTTGGGCCTCAGATACAGAGTTTCAGGACGACAAATCTAACCCTGCTGTCGCCGATAGCGGTAAAATTTTCTCGGCGCCAGCAGCCCAAGTTTCCCCGGCGCTCGAGATGACCACCGATGGCGTGCCCTCTCTCTCCAAGCGAGCACGACAGAGGCGACGATAGAGCATGGCTCGTAGGTTCGCCAAGGCCATGTAATCCACGGATGGGATCCGCTACGAGGCGGATCTAAGATCCAGACTGACGCAAAGGCTCCAGCCTAGAGTGATTGACTTCCCCTCCAAACCGTCGATAACCGAATGGGTCTGGGTCAAACGGAATCGTTCCACGCTTCATGAGCGTATCCGGAAGCGCCACGCACTCCTCGCGTAGGCACGGGCTTTGGTGCAACAAGCTCGCAAGCTGAAGAAGGAAGATGCGGCCAACAAGCCACCAATAAGCCGCCAAGTCTGGAGGCCCAAGGCCGTCGGCACTCCAACCCCGACGAACACGACATCCAAGCCTAAGTCCGCCGACATTTCAACTCTTGCCCCGACACCCAAGCCAAAAGATGCAAGCGCCCCAACACTAATTGCCCCGGCGTCGAGGCCAAAATCCACCGGCACCCTAATCCATGTTGCCTCAGCGTCGAGGTTGCCTCCGGCGTCTGCAATCAGATCTTTGGCGAAGTCAATTCCTGCTGCGGCTAACAAGCCAACCATTAAGGAACGCTTGGGTCCGTTGAGGAAATCACCGGTCACTCCTAATGCAGGAGCTCACACCCACCTCAACAAGGACAGGTAGATTCATGCAGCTCCACTAACCAGAGTAAGAATCAAAGTCTGAGAGTCCGCCGAGACTTCACGCCTACACAGGCGAACGTCAAGGAAAGTCACTTTTGACAGCTTTGATGAAGCAGTTCGTCCTCAGAAGGAGACATTTTCGTCCGACGACGATGTTATACCCGAGAGATCGTGCCAACGCATGATAGGTTGCTCTGGCACTCATGCCGATGAGCTGTACTTCTGTGCGCGGAGTGCGAGAAGATCCCGAAAGAGGAATTCTCCTGAGAAGCCCACACATTGCCCCTGTTCGCGGCTGATCAAGGCGGTGCTATTGGAGTGTAGCTGCAACAAAGCCACTCCAGAAATAGTGTCGGTCTTCAACAGGCTTGGTGATGGACCACCGAAGCCTAGCTCCAGACGCTTCTGCAGGAGAAAGTCAGTGACTCGAAGTAACGAACTGCCCAGAGTCATTAACAATATGATGAGCAGAGGGACGTCAAATCGTACCGGTCCCCGATCATCCTACTGGATAACTCGGTTGAGCACCGGAACGATTCGGCGTTCAAATTATGACAAAATCCTGAAGGGGCTACCGTTAGATGACGAAGTGTCAGATGCTAGCTCTGCAATGGCTTCCGACAATACGGTTTTCAGCGAGGGACAACTTCGGGAAGTCCTTATGATCAGTGCCGAATAAGTAGCCAAGATGCTAGAAGAAGCTATGGCTAAGTAAAAAGAGAATTTTAAGTTCGAGATGGAGATGACCATGCAGCAAATGAGAGAAATGCATGACCAACAAATGCAGGCTCTGACAAACCGCTAGGGAGAATCCAGTCGTCGCAACAACGTTAATCAAATTGACAGCGACACAGACGGAGAAGAAGACCATGGTGCTAGACAACCCCCTGAAGAACGAAACATTAGGGGTAGCCAGGAGAATGCCAGTGGCAACGCCGTCCCAGAAAATGAGAAAATTAAAAATCTCGAGAGAAAGATCAATACATTGATCTCCTCGCACTCAAGAAGTCAAGAAGACGGGGATACCGTGCTCATACCTGAGGGAGTGGGAGTCGATCCCATATCCGTCGAAGTTCAGCCTGATTACTTCACCCCATTCAACGGAAAGGGGTCCCCCACCCAGCACCTTATTTATTTCAAATCTCACTTGGGAGTAATTTCTGGAAACGAGCCCTTGATGGTTTGGTCATTCGTCGGCATCCTTTGGGGGGCTGCCTTCGATTGGTATCGCCGTCTCAAACCAGAGAGTGTTACCGGTTGGGATGACATGGAATCCATGTTCATTGCAAATTTTTTCGACGATGACACCGAGATAGCCATCGGGATATTGTTGGACGAAAAGCAAAAGGACGGAGAAACTGTGGATAACTTCGTCAAGTGGTTCCAGAACAAAGCGATGAATTGCCAGGACCCGATAACTGAGGAATTTATCCTCCAAACCTACCACAACAACCTGTTGTTAGATGTATTAGAAGCGATGGGAACAGCGCCATCCAAGATTTGGAAGGATTTAAAGCTGCATGAGGAGTAGGCCGAGCGATTCCTTAAGAGAAAAAAGGCAGAAAAAGGCCAGCAATCAGCATACGCTCACAATCAAAATTTCGTCCCAAGCGGTAAAGAGAAAGGGCAAGCGAAAGCTATGGACGCAAACTAAACTGTCCAACAACGAGCGCCGCAATAGCCGCAGAAGCAGTATACTTTAAAATTCTCTAAAGTCTTTTCTTTCAAGGAAGACGAGGTTCTCGGTACTTTCAAATACCTCCTGGAGAATAACAAGATCAAGCTGCCTCCGATCT
>JBAKGM010019330.1:0-10776 GCA_037177215.1 Asparagus racemosus | reverse complement strand
TATGCTGAACCTGCATTGCACATGCCAATACAGTCGTCGTTTATGACAAAACGACGACACCTTAATTCTTCACAAGCAGTTTTTGTGATACCGGCCAAGAATGATAATCAGAAAGACATTATCCTTGGGCAGGTTGATACTCCACGGCAAACTGAGTTAGAACAACCCAAAGCGAAGGAAAAAGAGCCCCAATTTTCATACTTCTCGCCAGCAACGCAACACTTGATGGAGAAAATGGGGTATGATTTCCTTCACAAAGAAGGTTTAAACTACAGGAAAGGTATCAAGGCACCAATTTGATCTGCTTATGTCCTGGAAGGTCAGCCAGATGATTATTATCATAAAACTCGTAAAGGGTTGGGGTATGAATCGCCGCCGTACTCATGGCATGTCACGACAGATGAGGAGGCAGATCACTCATCTTCTGAGGCAAGCGCCTGGGATTCTGATGTCAGTATCAGATCTGAATTTAGGTCCCTTATGGCCAATATGACTTCAGCCGGCCCAGTTGAGATTCAAGAGGATGAGCTCCTGCCACTGTTCGAGGACCCACTAAGTCAGCAGCTGGGAATGCAATGGGAACATCGTTTCAAACATAGAGAGCCGCCTACCGATGACAAGATAGTCCAGGTCAATATGGGGGATGAAGCTAATTCGAAACCCATATTCATAAGCGAGAGTTTGACCGCCGAAGAAAAAGAGGGCCTCATCGCATTGGTACGAGAGTATATCGATGTCTTTGCATAGAATTATGAAGATATGCCTGGTTTAGATCCTCAGGTGGCTGTGCACCGCCTTAACATCAAGCCAGATGCTAAGCCTGTTAAGTAGCAACAACGATGGTTCCACCCTCAGGTCATGGAGGCCATCGAGAAAGAAATTAAAAGACTAATCAAGGCAGGGTTCATTCGTGAAGTACATCATCCTGACTGGGTGTCCAATATAGTGCCTGTCTTAAAGAAGAATGGATAGATCCGGCCATGCGTTGACTACCGAGACTTAAACTCAGCATGTCCGAAAGATGATTTTCCTCTAACAATCACGGATCTTATCATCGACAACACATGTGGATTTGAAAGGATGTCTTTTATGGATGGATTTTCGGGGAAGAATCAAATCAAGATGCATCCTGATGAAGAAAAGCATACTGCCTTCCGAATGCCGTCAGGGATATATTGCGATACGGTCATGCCCTTCGGATTGAAGAATGCGGGAGCTACATACCAACGTGCCATGACTACTATTTTTCAAAAGTATTTACGGAAAACAGTAGAATGTTACGTGGATGATCTAGTCGTCAAGAGTCGTCACAAGAATGATCACTTACATGACTTGAGAACGACATTTGAGCTAATGCGGGCGCATCAGCTAAAAATGAACCCAACTAAATTTTTCCTGAGAATGTCTAGCGGTAAATTCCTAGGGTTCGTGGTCATAGCAGATGGTATACGTCTTGACCCAGACAAGGTTAAAGCTATCCGGGAACTTCCACCAACTAGAAGCCTCAGAGAGCTTCGTGGTCTCCAGGGGCGTTTGGCTTACATTCGTAGATTCATTTCCAACTTATCAGGGAAATGTCAACCATTTTCGAAGCTCATGAAGAAAGAGGTATCCTTTGTTTGGGATAAAGATTGCCAAGAAGCATTCGAAGAGATTAAGACATATCTTCCTAATCCCCCTGTGCTAGTTCCACCTAAATCAGGAAAACCTTTCTTGATCTATATTCATGCTACAGAATACGCGTTAGCAGGTCTCCTAGCACAGGATGACGACAATGGCCACGAACAGGTGGTTTATTACCTTAGCAGGACTCTGTTAGGGGCCGATATCCTCCTATTCAGAAGGAGTGTCTGGCTTTAGTTTTCACCATACAAAAGATGCGACATTATCTAGTGGGACAGACCATACACGTCATCTCCAAAATCAATCCTATACGGATATTCATGACCCAGCCTAACACATTGAATGGTCGAATGGCTAAATGGGCACTGTTATTAGCTCAATATGATATTCACTTTAAACCTCAGAAGGCAGTGAAGGGGCAAGCTGTGTGTGATCTCATGGCTAATCATTCACTGGAGCGAAAAGTCGAATTATACCAAGATATGCCTGATGAATCTTATGAAGCCAATCTGGTGTCTAAGGAACAGGTATGGTAGTTGTTCTTTGACGGAGCTGCGAGAGCAACCCCTGACGGCCCGGTTGTAGCCGGAGTGGGGGTAGTATTGATATCTCCTCAGAACCATGTGGTGCCACGAGCTGTGTCGTTATCAGAACCATGTACCAATAACATAGCAGAATATAATGCGTTGTTGATCGGTCTCGACATAGCCAAGCAATTAGGCGTGAGACACCTGGAAGCATTTGGAGATTCACAGCTAATCGTGAAACAACTAAGGGGAGAGTACGAAGTTAGGCATGAAGACCTTGTCCCTCACCATGCAGCAGCCATGACTTTAGCTGACTCATTCGAAAGCTTCTACATCGAGCATGTACCCCGTCTGCAGGACACTTATGCGGATGCTTTGGAGTCACTTGCGGCTGTACTAGCCTTACCTGAGAACGCCACTCAGCAGATCATCGTGTCTAGTAGACAATTATTCTGGCCGAAATATGCATTGTAGATCCAAGCAGTCAAGGACAACCCTAAGTTGCTTGAAGCACGAGATTGGCGGTTCCCGATCATCGACTATGTCCTGCATGGGATATTGCCTGAAGACGTAAAAGAAAGAGAGTCTATTCGTCGGCGAGCATCAAGGTTTTACTATGATGCCCAACTACAAACTCTATATAGAAGGTCATATGATGGGTTACTACTTCGATGTCTGTCAACTAAAGAAGCGGAGCTAGTCTTGAAAGAAGCTCATGATGGCGTTTGCGGAGCACACCAGCCTGGACCAAAGTTGTGGGACCGACTGCGCAGACTCGGCTATTATTGGCCGACAATGGTAAAGGACGCCGTGGCTTACGCGAAACGGTGCCACGCATGCCAGATACATGCTAATTACCTTCATCAGCCGTCGGAACAGCTACATCCTACCACCACGTCCTGGCCATTCGAAACTTGGAGAATGGATATTGTTGGTCCAATTTCTCCACCCTCCTCGAAAGGACATCGCTTCATATTGGCAATAACTGATTATTTCTCAAAGTGGGCCGAAGCCATTCCATCAAAATTGGTCAAAACAAGTGATGTGATCAAATTTGTTAAACATCACATCATATATAGATATGGTGTGCCAAGGCAGATTGTACACGACAATGGCCCACAATTTGTTAGTCAGGCTTTCACTCGATTCTGTGATAAATTAAGGATCCACAATTTAGCATCGACAACTTATTATCCTGCTGCAAACGGACAAGCTGAAGCTTTTAATAAAACGACCATCAAGATCCTTACTAAGGTGGTCTCGTCAAATAAGAAGGATTGGAATGACAAGCTGGGACAATGTCTGTGGGCTTACCGTACAACAGTTCGCACACCGACGGGTACCACCCCATGTTCTCTAGTTTACGATTGTGAGGCTATTTTACCGTTGGAGATTCAAATCCCATCATTACAAATAGCACTAACTTCCGGAATGATGACTGAAGAAAGTCATCGCCGACGTCTTAAAGAACTTGAAATGCTGGACGAGAAGTGGCTACGGGCTCAACAACATATCGAGTTTTACCAGGCCCAGATATCTAAAGCATTTGACAAGAAAGTCAGATGTCATATTTTCAAGGAAGGTGACCTCGTTCTCGCTGTCCGACGCCCGATGATTTTGAGTTCCAAAAAGAAAAGGAAATTCGAATTGAAGTAGGAAGGACCATTCGTAGTGGAGTCAGTATATTCGAATGGAGCATATCACCTAACCAATTAAGAAGGCGACAAAATCATGATGCCTATTAACGGTAAGTTTCTGAAGAAATATTACCCTTAGCTTTTCGTCAATTCTGTGAAACAGTAGATGCAGCTTCCATAATTCCTTCATCGATCCTCTTCAATAGGACGGTGGGACCACAAAATACTATCACATTAAAAGTCAATTCTGATAGTCACCTTTCTTATCCCCGTGCTATACAGTGTTCTACCATGCGAGGAACACTGCCCATATCTAATTATCAGAGATAATGATCTACCATGTGTGGATTCATTATCTCGTCATTTTTTGAGTTTTGGCCTACCAAGTGATGTGCCAATACACAATCTTTTCGATGTTCATCATTTCTCATAAATGACGTCCATCGTCTACTATTGGCCTACCAAGTGATGTGCCAATACGTAATCTTTTCGATGTTCGTCATTTCTCATAAAAGACGTTTATCGTCTAATATTGGCCTACCAAGTGATGTGCCAATACACAATCTTTTCGATGTTCGTCATTTCTCATAAAAGACATTCATTATCCAATATTGGCCTACGAAGTGATGTGCCAATACGTCATCTTTTCGATGTTCATCGTTTCTCATAAAAGACGTTCATTATCCAATATTGGCCTACCAAGTGATGTGCCAATACACAATCTTTTCGATGTTCGTCATTTCTCATAAATGACGTCCATCGTCCAATAGTGGCCTACCAAGTGATGTGCCAATACCTTGCCCTTTTGATGCTCGTCATTTATGCCAAATGACGTTCGTCATCCCATATAGGCCTATTCAGTGATATGATAATATGGCAACCTCGCCATTCCCTGAACGAGGTTCGTGCCTCCCAGCCTCGTCGCAAAACGAGGATCGTGTCTCTCAACCTCGTCGATCTTTGAACGAGGTTCGTGCCCCCCAACCTCGTCATCCCCTTCAGAAGTAAAGTTCGCTTTCTTTTTCTAACCTTCTCATCCCTTACGGGGGTGAATCTTGTTCTTTTCCCAACCTCGTCATCCCCATGAACGAGGCTCGTTTACAACTTAATTGTTTGTGATGAGGGAAGATTTTAGCAGTTGAGCCTAAAACAACCACCTCGAAAACTCACCATACTGAGGGGAAAAGTATGGCTAGTCCAGCTCAAACGGCAGTTGGTAAAGACATACCAAGTCCGTTGATAGCTGGGAGTTTGCTAAAAATTCTAAATTACATATACAAATTGCATGAGAAAATAGCGAGCGAACATGAAAAACGGAAATTTATTCATACTATAGTCAAGATACAAAGCAAGGGAACTACAACTCAAAGTTTAGTTACCAGTAGAGCCCACAACCCTCGATATTTATGGGGTCTATATGATCGATCTTCACTACTGAAACTCTGCACTCAATTTCAGGTACAAGTCAACCCTTGTTGTTGAAGCTTCCATCTTTATCTTCAAACTCGCACAGGAGTTCTTGTTATTGAAGTTCCACCACCTCCATTACCGACTTTCAACTTCGGTGCTAATAGAAACACCACAAGCTCTGAGCATAGGAACAGCATCTGCCCCACACTTGTAAGCACGAAGGAGGTGAATGAGTTACAGATAAGGAGCTTGTTTCCAGCGGGTCTACCGAGGGTCGTGAAGATGCACCTAAACATCCCCGTGGGTTTGCCAGAGTGTTGCATCTCGTTAAGTTGATGGTAAAAAGTAACTCGGTTTACACTACTCACCATGTGGAGACAACAGGCAAGATCAAGTTCAGACTCGAGCCTAGTAAACCTTACCCAAAAATCATCAAACGTCTCTTGGCTTGGGCTTCGAAGGGCCTGAGGATATTGAAGAAGAACAAGGAAACCTTTTTGGGACATTTTTCTAAACGGAAGCCAAAGAAGAAAGGTGTAACCCTCCTTTAAAGAAAAGGCTTATTTATAGGCATCAAGATGAAGAGATAAGGGCGACGATACAGCTTCTGAAGTGACATGTCATTGGAAAGGGCCAAAAAGTGAAGAGGTGCATGTAATGCGCAGTAAGCGCTGAGTTGACAGCTCAGCGAAGATCAAGCCAATCAACAGCTTCGGATCGCTAGGGTCTAACCTAGTTTGGGGTTTTCAAGGCTAAAAAAAGCGTCGTTGGTCTAAGAAAAGTGAAAGGCAATACTTCAGATATTCGAACCTCGCATTGGAATGTCGACGGTCACAAACTTCCTTTAAACACTAAAAGGAAAGATAGTCGAACTTCGCATTAAAATGTTGAAGGTCACAAACTTCCTTTAAACACTAAAAGGAAAGATAGTCGAACCTCGCATTATAATGTCGAAGGTCACAAATATCCTTTAAACGTTAAAGATAGTCGAACCTCGCATTAAAATGTCGAAGGTCACAAGTATCCTTTACACACTAAATGAAAGGATGTGCGAACCTCGTACTAGAATACCGAGGCTCACAGTTTCACTTGAACTTAATAATCAGGGGTTCATTGGTGTTGGCTAAACCTCGTGGTTAACCTATCCGTTCTCATTCGTGAGATTCCGAAGCCCAGGAGTTTAAGGTCAATTCGAATCTTGAAAACCCTAAGCTCGCAGTTCCAACTGGACTCATTGAAAGCTGAACCTCAAAATACCCAACCTCACAGCCAAGCCTCAAGACGCCGAGGCTCGCATTGTCAATTAAGATCAATGGTTTAGCATAAATCAAAGCTAACCAAAGTTCAAAGGTCGTAGTTTAAAGATTGGGTGCCTATTGAAATCCGCTGAACCTCAGAATAGGGACAATAACTTAGGGAACTATGAATCCAACCGAGTATCATAAGTTCACAGTATAAAGGCCAAGCAAGACAAGTGATGCACATTACTGAAAAAATACCGAATTAAAGATACAAGAGTTACAGATGCTCAATGGCCTGGTGGATCTCTGCAGCAAGTGCAACCATGGTTTCCCTGTGTACGGTTTTGATCTCTTCAGTAGCCTGTTTATGAAGATCATCATCAGAGAGAACCTGCATGTGGCTCACAGCAACACTCAGCTTGTCTAATTCATCAGATTCAACTTGCACTGCCGCTTGGTGTTCTGTCCATTGGGCTGCAAGAGTCCGATGCCTCTCGGTTGCAACCCCTAATTCACTTTCTGCTTCTGCCAACTTGCCTTGGATATCGGCGAGCGCAGCCCTGTAAGAGTCAACCAGGAGTTGTTGATTGCGCTCAATGTCAGCGACTCTTTTATTTTCATTAAACAGAATTTCGCTCGCCTCCTGGAGCTTCTGAACTGCTTGCTTCTTCTTGAGTATTTGATGTTGAAGCTCAAATTGAGAATCATCTCTTTGTCTTGCAAGCTGCCCGGCACGATCTTCAATCATGGGGCGAAGGGGCTGATCGCGCCGACTTTGCCATTTCTTGAAGAGGGCTTCTATCTGTACCAAATGCGTTCGATAAGGCAATGTAGCCATGGCATCGGTCAAGCTCTGCATTACGTCCAAGAGAGGCTCCAATACGGCCTTGATCCTAGCAAAATCTCCACCACGCTCCAACACTTGAGTAGGAGATTCTCTTAAAATGGTGAGGAAATTGTTTCGAATCATAGACACCCCGTACTCTTTCGACAAGTCGAAAGAAGAGGGGGTAACAAGAGAAGGCTCTGACTCCGATGGATCAGCAAATGCCGAGACCATTGGAACTTCAATTGAAGGAGTAGAGACGACGGTCAAAGCAAGTGGAGCATCAGGCAAAGTCGAGGCAGGGATCAAGGTATCAATAGTTTGGGTCCTGGCCTCCGATTCAGAAATAGCACTAGCCACCGCGGGCACTGCAGCGTGGACCGGCGTGCTGCCAGCAACACCAGGAGTGCCTTCGGCAGTTATACTCAAGCCGACGATAGGGCTAATTGAAGCCTCTTGCCTTATTCTCTTAGCCAAACATTTGGTCCGTGGAAGCCCTGGTCTCTTGGATCCTCTGGTTGCTAGCACCAAGGCTTCAGTCCCTTCAGTTCGGTCGTTAAAAAAAAAGAGACGTAAAAAGAGTTAGACAAAATGACAGCCTAAAAGGCCTATGACAAATCAAAATTATCATACCAGCAGACCCTGGAGCAAGAATGGTCTCCTCAGGCATGGCACTGGTAGTTTGACCAGGTGAGATATGGCTTTCGGGAGGCCCATGTTGACGAGGTTCCGACAGTTCATCCGAGGGCACGAAACTTCTGGGTGCCTCAGATGCAGATTCAACCCTTGTGCTGCCTTCAGTACCAGTAGCAAAAGGGATATTACTACCATATTCATTCAAGCCGGAGGGGCTTGGGAGCACGTCTTCATCTAGAGCCTCGTCTATCTCCGCCTGAGTCTCGTGAGGGCTAGATTGGCACGATGTTTTCGCACCAACATTTGTCTGGGGCTCGGCAACTCCGGCGTCCCTCTCGGCATACAAGAACTCCTTCAGTCCTGGCATGCGGCTCTTAGTTGAGGCCTGCCCCTCCCTGTAATGGTGCCAAATCATTTGTAACCCTGAGGAGTTGACGTTGAAGCTTGGAATCTCCGCGTTTGCCATACAATGCCATTTGCAGTAGGCAAAAGTCGCCCAGGGTTGAGCATCCCGCTGTGGAAGGGAGAAGCGAACACCTGTACTGCCAGCAATAGTCCAATGCTAGGCCCTGGCTCCAATAATTAGGTTACAGCCATCAGACTGCAACTGAGTGTTGGGGTTACCTATATACAATTGATCATACCCGAATTGGCAGGCAAAACGGCATGGTAGATAAGGTTCTACCACGCACATTGGACCGATGCGGAAAACAAAATACCTTGGACGGATGGTCAAGAGCCATAAGAAACAGCCCAGTGACAAGGTGGTATAACCTTGGGCATTGGATTCATCCACCAAAGTTTGCCCATAAGTAGCCCCGGAGAAGCGAGGAAGGCATCGGTTGAAGGAATAATTCTTATAATCTCGGAGATCATGCCGCACCGAGGCCAGGTAGTGCCTGCTCCATTCTAAATTCTCCAACCTTTGGACAAAAGGGGCAATTTGTCCCTCTACCTGTGCAGAAGGTGCACGCATAAGTGTGGGGCAATGCATTACAAACCATGCCATAAGGTAAGCATAAGGCACCTCTACTCTGAGATTCTCAACGCCCTGATTAAAAGCTTCGCAAAGATACCGCAATCCCCAATGGAGACGGGTGATCATAGCAAGAAGAAGAGCATACTGTCGGCCATGCGCTATACAAACGGCCAGAAAAATCACCTCAGCGGACAACGTGTCAAAACTGCCGCAAGGAATGACAACATGTTTCAGCCACAACATGAGGTACCCTGCCAACACGGCCTTCAAAGAAATCAGTTCTCCCACCTGATAAAGGTAAGAGTCAAATGTCGTCCCTGTCGGGAAACTGTGCTCATCTGAAGAGGTCACATAAGAAAGAGGAAGGTTGCCAAGCACAAGCCGTGATAGTGGACCTGCTCCAAGGGGGCCCAAGGGTAATACGGGTTCCCTTTTGTTGTCTAAGCCAGTGAAAAGGTAATGGGCCCACATGCTGTGACTGACAGACTTTTCACCTTTTTTATCCGCACGGCCTTGAGAGCATGCACAAATATGGAAATGGCACATCACTTCCCAATAAGTCTCAATGACCTGGGAGAAGTATTTCTCCAAGTTTACTAACTCTCTATAACTTGGAATATATTCCTCATAAGGATACCGGCCGTACGGTAATCCTGAAACCTCAGCCATCTAGTGCAGAGCAATGCCTAACTCCTCGTCAGGGGTGAAGAATGTGCGGGTATCAGGGTTATACAACTCCAAAATGCTAAAAAATTGATGAGAGTTGGTCCTCAGGCCAAACTGAGTCGCCCTGATTGGTGCATGAAGTCCGAATCTTTGAAGATCTTCGAAATTCTCCTAGAGGATATATTCGGTGACACGCGGCCACCATTGAGAAGAACCCCAACGAGACCACCCAGGGGTCCTAAAATCTTTGGCGGGAAATTGGCGCTGAGAAGCATGGAAAGTTTGACCAAAAGTATTGGCCTCCACAGTTGACTCGCTGACAGGAAAGTCCTTTTGAAATAATCTCGGGTGCAAACCGGTTATATAGCTGCTGTGGCGGTCTACTTGCGCGCCTTTTCGAGCAAAATAGCCACAAGACACTCCATCTTGGAAAGGAGTTAAATCCCAGTTCATTATCCTAGGAACTGAAGCAGCCGTCAAGTTAGTAGGGGAACAGTGGCGTTCCATCGCAGGCAAGAACATAGGACGCTGGCCCACAATTCTGAGCCACCGATAAGAACCCAATTCAAGTAAGTCAGGGTCTTCCGAATCGTCCCCGAACAAAAAAACGGGTTTCCTGATGGAAGTCCGATCGGCAGATTCTAAAGGAGCATCCATCATCAATCTCCTGAAAGTAGAAACTGAAGGCTCAGAAAGAAGGTGAAGAACCTCTTCACTTCTATCCTCGAATATAGGGACATCCTTAAGATAGGGATAGTAAACGTCAGGGTTGGTACCCTGAACACTGCTTGCACCAAACGCGCCTCGATAAGGGACAGGGACGGATGGATGCACGACTGCACATTAGACAAAGAAAGTGAAAAAAATCAGTCTAACGATTGAATTATTACTCCAGAAGACTAGACCCAACATGATAGCAATGCTGGTCAAACAGGCGAGCCTCGCCAAACGACCTCGAGCCTCGCCAAACGAGTCTCGCCTAGACGAAGAAACGAGCCTCACCAAATAGAGGAGCACTGTTTAAAGAAACGTCGCCAAATAGACGAATTTCTAACATCGCCAAATAGACGAATTTCGAGCTTAGCCAAATAGACAAATTTCGAACTTCGCCAAATAGACGAACTTCGAATGCATGAATGGTCTTCAAATGAATCCAAGGGTTCATTTGCCCAACAGCATAGATGAACTTGATGAGCAAGAACCTCGGTTTACTAGTCAAAGGAGGCAAGCC
>JBAKGM010019329.1:0-10777 GCA_037177215.1 Asparagus racemosus | reverse complement strand
AGCCTTCCTCTCTTCTTCTCATGGCCGCTCCCGTGCCCTCCTGCCGAAGTGACGAGATCGCAAGGCTCCGGCAAGAATTGACCCAGGCTCAAGGTCGTCTAGCGGACGAGCTTCGCATACTTCGCCGCTTGAATGAGCTTCTATTGGTTGAGAAGGAAATGCTTCAGGAGATTGTTCGCAACCAATCGGTAGCTCAGCGAGAGCTCAATCGTGATAGGGATGCGTGGAGCCTCGAATGCCACACTCTTCACAGGACCGTTCGGCGTCTGAAGTGACGTCTGAAGAAAGACCCCTGAGTTTCCACGAGCGAGGATTCCGATAGCGATTAGGTCCCTTTTTTTGTTTAGGACTGTGACCTTTGTTCGAATGTATTGTCACAGTTCCTTTTGTAGTCCTCCCGTGTCTTATGATATAATGAATTCCCATCTTCGCTAGTATTTGCATGGTTCTGGTTGTGTCTTTATAGACATACGTGAGTCGAACCTCTTTGGGAGAGCTTGATGGAGTTCACGCGGACTCGATCATTGGGCGTGGGCAAGTCCAGACTTAGGGCAAACCTAAGTGAGTTGACTGGCGGGCATCACCTTTAGGCGAGCTCGACTCGTTTGGCGAGCTTGAGTTCCCAGCGAGCCATTCTCAATGGGCAAGCTCCAATTTGGGGCGAGCCCCAATATCCAGGCGAGCTAGAGTCTCAGGTGAGCCCTAAGAGTCTTCGGGCGAGCCTTGTGCTTCAGGCGAGACTAGAGACCGTGAGGCGAGTCTTGCGCGTCGGAAAGATGAGAGCCACGTGCCTTCTCGTTGGCCGAAGCGACATGGGCATGTCAGATCGCATTAAATGCAGTCTGACAAGGGTCGCCTCATTCAATCTGGATCGTGAATTCGACGGTCACTCCTGATCTCGCCCGTTCCTTTGGTGGGTGATCTCTGCCGTCGAGATCTGCCCTAACTGGCGAATCTCGACCGTCAAGACTAGTCTATATAAGGCTTTCGTCTCCGCCGTTGGGAGACTACTGCTCCTCGAATAGAAAACGCACTGTTCATCTTCGAAGATAGCTCCAAGTTTTCTACTAAACGCCATGGCTTCCAAGTGGAAGAAGATCGTTTCGAAGGGGAATAGGCTATCCTCTTCTTCCGCCGCTGCTGTTGACGCGTCCGCTGCCACTCTTAGCCAGACTCCTCCTTGTGGGTACGAGTAATCATGGGGAGAGGACGAAGAAGGTGAACGGACTCCCGTTCGTCTTCTGGCGAGGTTCACTTATTCAGGTGGGATCTCGTCAAACTGGCGAGGTCTATTTGTTCAGGCGAGATCTCGTCAAACTGGCGAGGTCTACTTGTTTAGGCGATCCTCTACCTTGGTCAGGCAAGGGCGATCATCTGTCAAGTTTTTGTTGTAGGCGAGGTTCGCCTATTCTAGCTTGCCTGTACAGGGGTTTGCCTGCACAGGGGTTCGCCTGCAATGGGCACTTAACCTTTTTCCTCTTGCTGACTGCGTTTCATTTTATTTTGCAGCTGCTTTCTCTGACGAGGCTCTTCCCAGGGGGAAGGCCATTAGCCTGGCTGGGGGTACAGGCTTCTCGGCCCCCCTAAGGTTTCCATTGCTTGACCCTGTACCGGTCTTCCATGCCGACAAGACAGTAGATTTGAAGCGGTGAATCTTGGAGGGTCATCATCTGACGCTACAGGAGTTGGCCACTGATGCGGCGATGTTGGATGACCAACATCGCGAGGTGAGGAAGCCCGACTTCTTGTTTGGGGAAGACGCAGCTGACCCTTCGGCCATGCTCCTTGGAGAGAGCAAGTGGCTTCGTGAAGTTGAAGAGGTTCGGTACTTCCTCTCAGACATGATGCGGGGGTTTTCTCTGATAGAGCTGCGGTCCCTTTCTGTCCCAAGGATGATGAACTGGGATTTGACTCCGAGTCAGGATGGGGTCACTTGCGACATCTTCATGGGTTTTGGAGCTAGGTATGGGGTTGATAGCTCCCACAAGAGCGTGACCGCCTTGCACCCTGGTCTTCTACAAAGCGAGCTCCCGATGGGTGAGATACCTACGGTGGCGGAGACCTTCCGTCATCGTTTCTTCTGTGCTGAATTTCCTCTAAAGGACTTCAGAGCGCCCGGGTGGATTCATTCTTCTTCTGGCACCAGCCCCTGGTAGTATAGGATCACTGAGTATATACTGGCGGAGAACTCTAACCTTCAGGGGACAGAGTTGTATGGGGCAATCCGGGCTACTCAGCATGGGCTCAAGATCAATGCTCCTCAGTTCCAGAGCATATTAGAGCTCTACTGTCTGGATAGTGGGACTTTCTTCACACCAAATGGGGAGCTGGGTTTGGCACTTCATGAGATGCATGAAGTGTTAGGGCTGCCGATGGGGGAATTCTCTTTTGAAGAGTATGTCCCCGGCCAGGCGGAGATTAATTACTTGTCCGCGCACTCTCCTCTTGTGGTGGAGACCCTGTGGGAGCTTCTCTGCCCCTATCACATATGCTTGGACACCCTTGGATCGGTGGATCATAAGGGCCACAAGAAGAGGGTTCCTGGCATCAGCCACGAGAATTGGGCAGACTACTTGTTCCCTCACAATGACAAAAAGAAGAAGCCTATCCTCCCATTAGGCGAATGTGACAGAGAGTCGATAAACTGCAGGGTGTCAGAGAGTGGTGGATCAATGAACCTCGTGCACGACGACGGAGGGTTCTTGGTGGGGACGACTTTCAAGTCATACCACCATCAGGCAGGGACTCCTATTTCGACGAAGGTGTTGCTCGCCGGCTACCTGATGCTGTGGCTGAAACGGTGTGTGGTGCCCACGCACTTGTTCGAGGCAATCCCAGTAGAGGTTGTCTACCCAGCCGTACGCTTGGCTTACGGGCGCTCTTACGCACTAGTATCGGCGATGACAGCGTGCATCCAGAGCGGCCTCTAGAAGTTGTCGGCGCAATTCTACCGCGTCTCTTAAGCTAAGGTAGAGGGCAGAGAGGAGGTGGCCAGGACCCCGAACTATTGTGTCAGCCTACCGTACACTTACGTGATGGCTTGGTTCGTGTCGCACTGTAAGTGCTTGATGAGCGCACCGGCGGCGCGTCAGGAGGGGAGGGGCACTCTGTTTGTTCAGCGGCTCGAGGCTTGTTCCTAGAAGTTCCGGGATATTGCTGAGATAAGAAAGGCGTTGTCCTTCTTCGGGGACTATGACTTCTTTCGGTGCTTCCCCTACTTCTCAGGTGGGGGCTGCGGTGAGTCCCTTCGGGATGCGTTGATGGCTGACCAGCACGCTACACTGTCTTTAGGGAGCTTCAGGTGGTTGGTGAACATCCGGCCTGGCTACCACTTCCTCCGGTCGGGTATGACTTGCTTGCTGGAACCGTACTTCCCGAGCCACTTCTCTCGCCAGTTCGGTTACGACCAGCTGTATGTTGGTAACATCAACCCCCAGCTAAAATCTGAAGGGGGGTTGGTTGATGGAGCGCGAGGATGGTTTTGGACGCATGCCGGCTGCACGGGTGTATGTTTCCAGCTGCCCTTGAGCGACCGCGTTCCTCATCATACGTTCACCTATTGTAAGTGGTATCGGAATGTGAGCATTGCTTCGGAAGGATTCGACCTCCACACGTCGTGTTTGACCGAGCGGCAACGTCCCTTAAGGGCCCCTTCCCATATACCACAGCAAGGGGAACGACGTCATGCTGAAGAGTCCGAAGTAGCTCAGACCGAGGGGGCTGAGACATCAGCGGCTGTGGGGGTAGTGATAGCACTGGTAGTAGGAGCGGAGGTGACTCAGTCCATCTCGAGCGCAGAGCATACCATTGCAGAGCTACAGGCCTTTGTGGCGACGAAAGCACCAGTTCAAGAGGTGGCTTTGAAAGAGCTAAATGAGATTGAGGTCCTACAGCAGCTAGCTATCTCCGAGTTTGAGGAGAAAAGTCGGGCCTTGGAGGAGATGAGGGCTACTCTTCAGAATGCTGTCTCCATTACTGAGGAAGAGATCCGCGAGAAGGCCCTCCTCACCCTGGAAAGCGACCACCAAAAGGCGATTCGGGAGATTGAGTCGCGACTTAAGAGATTTTGATGCTCATTTAGATGTACCACTTCTCCTTTTGTACTTTGTCTAAATTTCATGATCATGAATGAAAGCTGGACTTTTTGCATTCTCATTATCTTGAATGACTTTTGCGCACAGTTTCTTTCCTCTACCCCCAAACTCTCAGGATTTTTGGCAAATCCTCAGCTATCAACGGATTTGATTTGCGTTTGCCGATTACCGCTTAAATCGGGCTAGCATGCGGGTTGTCTAAGTCCGTCCCACATGTAACATTGTGCCAAAAGAGTTAACTCTCTTAGTACTACGATATTGAATACGTAGACTTCGTCCTTCTCACGGGAATAGACTACTCGGCCACGTGTGTTAGACGTAGACTAATCTCAAATGAGGGACCGAGATAAAGTCCCTTATACCAGAGAAGCATATATTCAGTTGTTATTTAGATCAACAATAACAACTGGCTACACGTGGATTGGCCGCGCGTGTAGACTTTGTCTTCTCCTAGGGCAAAGACGAACCCTGCTCTGTCTTCTATTGGGGCAAAGACAAACTTTGTTTTGTCTTCTCTTAGGGCAAAGACGAACCCGAAATAGTGGCACCTCGCATAGTAGGCCACCATTCACCAATTGTTCTAAATATATGAGAATGTTCGAAAAGGATCAGGCGGTTCATAGACGTTTGAGTATGACGACTGATTGGACCATCAGAGGTGATTGTTAACATGATAGTTATATGGACCCGTCACCCTATTGATAAGGATGAGAAGGTTGAATTTGTCTAAGGTATAATGTTAATCTGATAAGAATTTGTTGTGATCGGGGCAACTTTGAGGACCCACCATCCTATTGATGAGGATTGGCAGGTTGATCGTCAGGGGTTTAATGTTAACTGGCAGAAATTTATTGCGATCGGGACAACTTTGAGTACCCACCATCCTATTGACGAGGATTGGCAGGTTGATCGTCAGAGGTTTAATGTTAACAAACAGAAATTTATTGCGATCGGGGTAACTTTGAGGACCCACTATCCTATTGACGAGGATTGGCAGGTTGATCGTCAAAGGTTTAATATTAACATGACAGAAATTTATTGCAATCAGGGCAACTTTGAGGACCCACCATCCTATTGACGAGGATTGGCAGGTTGATCGTCAGAGGTTTAATGTTAACATGACAGTGGGAGTGATCCCGATGTTCCGTCGAAGTGGAGCAGCGGGGAAAAATTGAAGAGGATTATCATAAGTTTCGGTACCATGATAATCTTGTGGTCTTAATAGTTTAAAAGCTTGACCAGGTGGGAGTGAAAATTGAGCATGACCCTAACTGTTAAAAAGTGTCGGCAGGAGAAATATGATCTTGATCAGAAGCAGTTTATACTCGTGTACTTGTCAGAATATAGCAGTTGTGGGAAGACTACGGGTAGTACTTCTTCAGGAACTTGCTGTTGACAGGAATCATGATCTGGTCACCATTTGGCTTGACAAGGCGATAGGCTCCATTTGAATAGACTATCCCTATTATGAATGGACCCTCCCATTTGGGTTGGAATTTCCCTTTCTTCTTGGAGTTGAGGATCATTGGTTGCCGTACGGCTAGGACTAACTCCCCTTTTTTGAAGGACCAGTGTTTGACTTTCTTGTCGAAAGCCCTAGAGATCCGAGCATGAAAGAACTCGATATGCTGTTGAGCTTCAAGCTGCTTCTCATCTAACACTTCTAATTCTGCGAGACGCTGCCGATTTCTTTCCTCATTCGACATCCCCGTCGTGAGTGTGACACGCAAAGATGGGATCTGAATCTCGAGCGGCAATACGGCTTCACATCCGTATACTAATGAATAAGGCGTGGTGCCAGTGGGAGTACGGACTTATGTGCGATACACCCATAAACTTTTGCCGAGCTTTTCATCCCAATCATGCTTGCTATGGGAAGTCAATTTGGTCATGATCTTGTTGATCATCTTGTTGAAAGCTTCAACCAAGCCATTGGCCGAAGGGTTGTAAGCCGTGGTGGATAGGTTCTGTATTTTGAACTTGTCACAGAACCGGGTGAATGCGAGACTGACGAACTGTGGTCCGTTGTCATAGACAATACGCCTCGAAACACCTTACCGGCATATGATATAGTGTTTGATGAACCTTATCACATTGCTGGTCTTGACTTCTCGTAGGGGGATTGCTTCGGCCTATTTGGAGAAGTAATCAGTTTGTGCTAAGATGAAACGATGCCCCTTTGCTAAGGGTGGAGATATTGGCCCGACAACATCCATTCCCATGTCTCGAACAGCCATGAAGCTACTGTTGGATGCAAGTCTTCGGGCGGCTGCCGTATGTAATTGGCGTGGATCTGGCATGCGCGGTAGCGCTTGGCATATGCGACATCATCACTGATCATCTTGGGCCAGTAATAGCCCATTCTCCGTAGGCCGTCCCATAATTTGGGCCCTAGCTGGTGGGCACCGCAGGCGCCCTCATGGGCTTCCCGTAGGGCCTCTTGTGCTTCTGTTGGTGCTAGACATCACAGCAGCAAGCCGTCATACGACCTACGATATAACGTCTTCGTCACCAAATTGTAATAAAATCTCAGCGCACGTCTGTGGACGGAACCCCGCTCTTTACGGTCCTCAGGCAATATACCGTATAAAATGTAGTCAATGATCGGGAAACGCCAATCCCTCGACTCCAGTTAGTTCGGGGCCTGGTGAGTCGTATGCACCTGTGGGGTGTACTCTGGACGAAAGAGTTGCCGGCTCGCCCCAGGTGGTTGGGCTAGGTTAGCCGCCAGTGAAGCCAAGGCATTTGCATGCGTGTTCTTAGAACGGAACACATGCTCGATGCGAAAACTATCAAATGATTCGGCTAGCTTGATGGCTACTCGGTGACATGGGATCAAGTCGTCATTCTTGACTTCATATTCTCCCGTCATCTGCTTGACGATAAGTTGAGAATCACCATAGGCTTCAAGATGTTTCACCCCCATCTCCTTGGCCAGGCCAAGCCCGATGAGTATCGCGTTGTACTCGGCCACATTGTTAGAGCACGGCTCTGTTAGGGAGAAGGCTCATGGTAATACGTGGTTTTGTGGGGAGACCAAGACCACCCCCACTCCCGCGATGAGGAACCCACTGGTCCCTACTCGAGATGCGCCATCGAAGTATAGTCGCCAGACCTCTTCTTGTGAAGTGGTGTTGACCTCATAAGTCTCATCTGGCATATCCTCAAACAACTCTGAGTTTAGCTCAAGCGGGTGGCTAGCCATGAGATCGCAGATTGCTTGTCCTTTAACAGATTTTTGTGGCAAAAAATAGATGTCATATTGTGACAGCAAGAGTGCCCACCTTGCTAAGCGCCAATTTAGAGACCCAGGTTGCGTCATGAAGACCCAGATAGGGTTCATCTTTGAAACGACATGAATGGTTTGACCGACTAGGTAGTGTCGCATCTTCTGGACTGCAAATACCAGGGCTAAGCACTCTTTCTCGACCACGGGGTACCGTCGCTCGGCTCCCTGCAAAGTCCTGCTCAGATACTATATGCTTTGTTCATGGCCAGCGTCATCATTCTGTGCTAGGAGGGTAGCCAGGGAGTGCTCTGTCGTGCGCATGTATATGAAGAAAGGTTTTCCTAACACTGGGGCTGACAGAACAGGCAGGTTCGAGAGATAACTCTTGATTTCCTCGAACGCTCGTTGACACGCCTCGTCCCATGCGGACGATGCCCCCTTCTTCATTAGTTTAGAGAAGGGCTGACATTTACCTGAAAGATTTGCGATGAATCTCTGGATATATGCTAACCGTCCCTGCAATCCTCTCAATTCCTTGAGATTTCTGGGTGGCTGGAGTTCTTGGATGGCTCGCACTTTGTCGGGGTCGACGCAAATCCCTTTGGTCGAGATGACGAAGCCAAGGAACTTGCCACTCGACACCCCTAAAAATGACTTTGTCGGGTTCATTCTCAATCGATGCTTACACATGATTTCGAACGCCATTCGCAGATCTCGCAAGTGGTCGTCTTTGCCATGACTTTTCATGACCAAATCATCCACAAAGCATTCCACCGTTTTCTGCAGATGGTCCTGGAAGATGGTGCTCATGGCACGCTGAGAGGTTGCTCCGGCGTTCTTAAGCCCGAACGGCATGACTGTGTAGCAGTATATCCCTACCAGGGTCTGAAACGCGGTATGCTTCTCATCCTCAGGGTGCATTTTGATTTGGTTGTATCCCGAGAATCTATCCATGAATGACATTCTTTCGAACCCGCACGTGTTGTCGATGATAAAGTCCATGATGGGCAAAGGGAACTCGTCTTTAGGGCAAGCGGTGTTGAGGTCCCTATAATCGACCCATGTCCTGATCGTGCCATTTTTCTTTAGCATGGGCACAATGTTCGATACCCAATCTGGATGCTGTTCTTCCGTGATGAAGCCAGCCTTCACGAGCCTCTTCACTTCTGCTATAATTGCATCCATGATCTGTGGGTAAAACCGTCTTTGCTACTGCTTGACGGGTCTGGCGCTTGTGCCGATGTTAAGGCGGTGCATGGCGACTTGTGGATCGAGACCGGGCATGTCCTCATAGTTCCATGCGAAGACGTCGATATACTCCCTAATGAGCGATACGAGGTCTTCCTTCTCCTAGGGAGTCAAGCTGGCGCCGATAAATATGGGCTTGGGATTGGCCTCGACTCCTATATTTACCTGGAGGATCCCGTCCTCAGTGGGCGGTAGCCGTTGTTCGAAATGACCGCTCCACTGAGCATTGACATGGCGATCCCATTCTTTGCCATGAAGCAGGATTTCCTCGTCCCCTTAGATCTTAGCAATATCGATTGTGGCCATGTTGACTGTAAGGCTCATGAACCATTCTCCGATACTGACATCCGAATCCCAAGCTGATGAGGTCGACGATTGGTCATCCGAGTGAACGTCGCTGGATACCTGGCCAAAGTGTCAACGCAACTCGGATGAAGAGGAGGAGTAGCCCAACCCTCTTCGAGTTTTGCTGTAGTAATTGTCGGGCTTTCCTTCTGGCACATAAGCGTGCTGGACTGGAGTTCCTTTGCCATAATTCAAGCCTTCGTTGCGGGCGAAGTCATAACCCATGCCTCTCATCATGCGTTCTGCGGCTCGACTATAGCCCGTGAACTGTGGGGCGGGCTCGTCATCTTCTGAGTCATCACACATCATTCGCGCGGGTAGATCAATCCTCCCAAAGATGATCTCCTGCTGGTAGTCATTTGTGCAGGTATGACAAAGATAGCTTGCGACGATTCGATCATCTGTTCTTCAGTGATAATTGATGACTGTATGGGCCAGTGCAAGGTAGGGTTCCTAGACAATCCTGGATTCAGACTATTGAACCCTCCATATTCAGACTTCGAGTGAGACGCAGAGTAAGCGAATTCAAGATCTTCATTGAGGGAGAGCCTTTCTGCTTCACCTGCATTAGTTACAACAAGACCTTCATAGCTGATTACAATGGGTTCAATGTCGCTAATGACAAGACCCTCATTGTCCTCAGACTCGTAGTCAGCCTCATTACCACTATCTGGGTCCTCAACTGGTGCCTCGTGGCTCGATTTAGAGTCCTGGTAGAGTACAGTGTCAGTGAAGTAATTCTCTAACCCCTTGAAAGGCTGTTTGTCGGCGAACACTGTCTTCACTTGCCCAGTTTTGTCCACGTACTTCAGGCATTGATGCAGAGTGGATGGGACGATGCAGTTGCCATGGATCCATCGTCAGCCCAACAGCATGTTGTAGGAGGGTTCTGCGTCTATGATGTAGAAGGTAACCTCCGTCTTCATATCGCCTAACTGACACTTAATGCGAATCTTTCCAAGCGGTCGCGTCTTAGTGGCGTTGAAGCCAAAGATAGTGGTAGTCATTGTGGATAGCTGCTTCTGAGGTATCCCCAAAGACTTGATAAGGGTTAAGGGGACGATGCTTAGGGCTGACCCTGGGTCCACCTGGATCATGTCCACCTTGGAGGAGCCGACATACCCTGTGAAGTAGAGGGGTCTATCATGAGCCGTCGTGTTGATAAGCATGTCTTGCGGAGAGAAGGTGATGCAGGGGATGTGCCGTCTAAAGGCCTGGCAGCATTGCGTGCACCCTTTCTCCGTCTCTTCCTCATGGGTGGGCGGAAAGTGCGCAGTGAAGGCTTCCGAGTTGGCCAGCGCCTCTCGTAAGGCCTCCCGGGAAGTCTTTAATAGACACAGGAGTTCGTACAGGGTGATCCTAGCTAGGATATTAGCCAGTTGTGCTAGTACATAGAACCGAAAAGGCGGATTGCTTGGGCTCGGCCTACCAGCGCCTTCCCGAGGTGCTAGCGAAGGTGGATTTTCGGCCGTCGGAGGGTAATTCTTGGCAAAGTCCTTCCCTACCCTTGTGACCAGCACTGCTGCCTCTTCATCGGAGACCATGAGGGTTGCTACCCCCAGCTCGTCTCCCTCCAGGATTGTCGAGACAATGTAGCAAGGTTTACCCTTCCTCTTACCGTCCTATGGTGGCTTGGAAGCCCACTGCTCATCCCTGAGGAGATTGGGGTGGACCCACATGATCTATCCTGATGGTAATGTCTGTGCTACTAAGTCCTTTTCCCACTGGTTGTGGGGATCAATGTTGATGATCCTTAGTTCTATCATAGGAATAGGCACGACGCGCGCAGGCGTTCGGACTTCAGGTAGATTTGTCCCGAACTTCAGGGTAACCATGTTTGTAGTTACCTTCTTTTGAACCT
>JBAKGM010019328.1:0-10777 GCA_037177215.1 Asparagus racemosus | reverse complement strand
TATACATATATACGTATATATATGTATACATATATATATGTATACATGTATACATATATATATATACATATATATATGTATACATATATATACGTATATATATATATATATATATATATATATACACACACACACACACACACACACACACACACACACACACACACATATATATATATATATATATAGCACGTTCATTATCGCACAGACAAGACTGTTGTAATGAGTGTTCAAAGATTATGTTTTAGTGTAGGATTTGGTAAATTTGACAAAAACCCCCCACAATAAGCGCAGGCATTCACCTAAGCCCCAAAAACTAACACTGTGACTAAGATAATAACAAAGGAAAAAGGAGGGTTGATCAAGGGTGTAGTTGGTAACGGGGAGACTTCAGCAGCTTAATTTGCGTTTAGATGTGGATATATTATGGATAGAGAAGGAGAAATTACACTAAAACCCCAATAATTTTCAGAATGCCTTTTTGTGTAGTTTTTCTATTTACATATAACTAATTAAAATATAATATATAGCTTAGTACTAATTAATTATATTTTATAACTATTGATCTCTGATGTTAATAATATTTGCAGAGTAATAAAATACAAGGTGTTATGTGCAGAGAGGCTATCGAAAAGTTTAAAGACATGCTTCATGTAGACAGTCAAAAAATATGTTTACCTAGGTCAACGACTAACTTGGACCTAAGAAGTGAACGCTCATGAGCTAAACACTTCGAATGGGCCTAAAATAAAGCCCATAGGAGATTATAGCGAAGGTCGCTTGACGACCAACGCTAAACCCACCAAATATCAGATTCTGCGTTAAATCCGAGTTCGCAAGAGAAGCTCGCCAACTAGGGAGCTCTGCCAAAATCAACAAAGTGGACCAAGTCTTCCACTTCCGAAGAAGAGGCCCCACGTTCGAGCAACTCCGGCCCGCAACTGCAGTGACCTTCGCCTACGACTTCCACGAACCTCGTCAGAACTACGAAGTTCAACCAAATAGCAGTTTCAGAGCTATTTTCAAGGGATAACTGCCCCCACTATCTCCTGTTTTAATGGCCACTAATCCACATCCTAAGAAGGTCATTAACTCTCTCTTTTAGCCTATAAAAAGAGAGGAGATCATTCATTCAAAGAGACGCGCGGAGAGAGAGCTAAGGGATACATACACATGTATAGAAGAGTTTCATAAAAAGAAAGCTGAGCTATCTTCTAAGTGATTCGACCCTCACCAACAGCAAAAGAATCCTGAGTCTTGATTCAGTTCATCAACAGAGTACAAGATCGATGCTCCACCGGCACACAGAAAAGAATCGCCAGGAAATATAAATTTTTTCTTTGCTTCATTGTAATCTTTAATTGTAATCTAAGTTAATGCAATTACAAAAGACCCGAAACAGGATGGCGACTCTGCTAGGGACTTCTTTCTCAACTGACGAGAAGATCATGTCGCAAACTAACACTCAGACCCTCGGATCTTTTGATGAAACTTTGGTCATTGAATTTGACTAAGCTTAAGTTTGAGGAATCTATTTCCAAGAACGGAATCTCGTCAACTGCACCCAGTTGTCGTAGAATTCGCCACAGAGCAAACATCATGTCTAATGCAACCCCCGCGTATGTAAATACCACCCTCGCTGAGGAAGGTTCGAACTTAGTTAAAAGCTGAACGAACTTCGCCAAAGGTGGAGGAAGTCTGACTTTTGCCCCGAGTGAAGATCAAGATGTTAACACATCTGATTTCGGGCTTCGGCCTCCTATGACTTCCGCCTCGAGCAAAGATCAAGATGTTGACACATCTGATCTAAGGCTCCAATCATCAACTCCTCTAGGAGTTCGATTTAGAGCGTCTTATGATGCTCGCTATGCTTCCTCATTAGAAGCTAAGAATGAGGGTAGCCTCTCATCAAAATTCCTGAAGAGGAATAAGACTTCCATTGGCCAAACGTCTAGCCAGTGTCATCGTAAGCAACATTTGCGTTCAATCAATGCCAGCGAAATTGGCACTAATATTGATCTCTGGGAAGTTATAACTCTGAAGAGAGCTCGCCAATGTCAATATTGCGTGACCCTCATGGAAGTAGTCTTGGTAGTCCAAGAAGGTTACCAATACAAACGGTCGATTTTCAACCATCTCGGTCCTAATCTTGAGCCTTCAGTGGTTCAAACTAAGTGACGACGATGAGCTCGATGAAGTAAAACTCAAGTCTTCACTGTCAACATGACAAGTGTAACTTCCAAAGACAATGAGAAAAATACAGCTAGCTCTCCTGATCTAGAGCATTCTCCTAGCATCAAATCAATACTTCTAGAAGCAGAGGGTGTATATTGCAACACCAGGCTAAGGAGAATGGTGGCAATTCCTTTTAACTATTCTTCTATCCAAACCAATCAACCAACTCCTAGTTCAAGTCAAGGCCAAAGATGGGAAGTGTATGCAACAGACTGAGAGGATCTTCTAGCTCAAATGGCGATCCAAAAAAAAGAGGCTGATGATCAGATTGAGTGTTTAGAAAGGATGGTTGAGCAACTCTTGACCAATCCTCGTCTGCAAGAAAGTTCTTCAAAAGGAAAAAGACCAATTGACGAAAACCTTAATGAAGGAGATCAAGAACACCAGAGCGACACAGATTCTGAACATGCGGGGTCAGAAATAACGATACTAGCAAAACTAAGCAAGGAAGCTAAGGTCCTGGAAGATATCCAAAAGCAGCTCAACGTTCTCTCTCAGCAAACAGAGCTTAAGAAAGTAGGGATTATTTGTCCATATCCTATCGAGTGGGATATGGTTTCCTATCCGATAAAATTCAAGCCACCTACGTTGCATGTATTTGATGGCAAAGGATCTCCAAATCAACACATCTAGTACTTCCACCAACAAACGAGAAATGTAGTAGGTAATGATACCATCAAAACACACCTTTTTATTAGCACTCTGCAGGGGGTAGCCTTTGATTGGTTCCAAAATCTACCTGAAGGTTCAATCAGATCTTGGGTAGATGTAGAATCTAAGTTCTTTTTGTAATTTCATGAGGAACAATCTGATGTCACCATGGCCAAACTCCTTTCAGAGAAGCAAAGTGGGAATGAGGTAGTCTAAGAATACATCGAACGATACCGCAACTTGACACTACGATATCGAGATATGCCCCTACCAATGTTGCTACAAACTTGCTGGCATAACTTTCTAGCAAGGTTGAAACTCACATGGGTGTCGTTACTGCTCATACTTAGAAGGATTTGATAGAACAAGCTGAGATAGCTGAGAAGTCATCGGAACATTTCAACAAGTTTGAGCTCCGCTCCAATTTCAAAGGTAACAAGGGCAAGCAAGGGCAGATGTCATACCCAAAAGCTAAGAAGACTTTCATAGTGGGAGTCCAAAATACAAAAAATGGCTCGTAGAAAGAATCAAGAAAAAATTTCAAGCGCAATTATTCATTTAAGGACGAACATACAATTGCTATTTCCATATCCTCAACAAGGGGAATCGTCTGAAGCTCCCTGAAGCTCGACGCTCCAAAGAGATTGGAAAGACTGGCGATCCCAATTATTGCTTCTACCATAGAATGTTGGGACATCCGATAAAGAACTGTGATATCCTCAAGAATAGGATCCAAATGTTCGTTGAGTCAGAATCCTTAAGCTCAAACCTAAGTAGAAGAAAGTCGTCGCAAATATGGTAACCCTCCAATTCAGTTCTATGCCAGAAATCCGAGCTCAAAATGGTGTTGTCCCTATTCCCACCACGAGGATGGAGATAATTAGAGGGAGAGAAAGTGGTTTTAACAGGGACAAGATCTAGCAAGGATTACATAAGGAATTACAAGCAGCTAGGAACATCTAAACAACTCGAACCGGCCAAGCAAAAAGAGCCTTGATTCGACAAGGCCTTGCAGCATCCTCCAAATAATTCTAAGGCCTCGTTCAGATACGACATCATCGCCCAACTCTCCAACATCCCAGTTCACATTACCTTGCACGAACTTTTACATTTGTCGAAGGATACGAGGGAAGCTTTAAGAGAAGCCTTAGATGATAATGAAGCATTTCTCGCCCACGTGACTGAACTTCCTCATAACAAGGGTCCAGAGCAATGTTATCAATGTCAAAAGCAGACGCCTTGTGACACCTTCACTCCAGAAGACATGCTCATCAAAGTCCATCATCACAATCGACCCCTTTACTATACTGGGTATATAGGGTCAACAAAAGTTGAGAGGATCCATATCGATCTGGTCTCCGCAGTGAGCATTATTCCATGACGGCCCTTAAGCTTTTTAGGAATTCCTTCCCATAAGCTATTAAGGACTAGCGCCACTATCCTCGACTTCAACTCTAGCAGTAGCCGCTCCCTTGAAAAATTTTGACTTAATTGTCAACTAGGGGATTTAAAGATAGAAGTGACCTGCTATGTCATCGACGTTGAAATGTCCTACAATTTTCTACTCGGACGTCCTTGAATCCACTATAATATGATCATCCCCTCAACTCTTCATCAATGTTTTAAATACATTGATAAATAGGGAGTCTAACAGAGGGCTGATACTAAAATATATCCTTTCAAGGGAGTGGAGAACTACTTCATTGCTTCTCTTTTGTATGATGAAACTCAAATAATTGAGATTGCCCTCCCCAAGGACGAAGATAGTGGTAATGAGGTAGATGTTGAGCTAGATCCCATTGATGATTTAGTGTGGGAGATAGATCCACTTGTAATTACTATGGATGACCTTTGTATCAACCAATCCGCTGAAGATCAAAGCGTTTGGATCTTTAATGAAGAATAATTTGCTTACGACTATTCTTAAGACTTTGAGTCTGAGAACTCGAGAGTCAAAACTATGATGGCTATGCTAACTTCTGAACTAACACTAGGAATGCCGATACATGAATCGCATTCAACTTACAAGCAATTGAAAAATTCATAGGATGCCACCTTTATAGTACAGCCTGAAGGGAACATCCAGAATTCAATCATCTTCAGAAGAGTTGAGGCTCGATCTCAATTATCGAACTCTGATGTAGAAGCTGGGGAGGAGCCAGAATTTGCCCAATATAGCCAGCAGTCTCAACGTATTATGGTAAGGATGGGATGCGACCTTACTGCAAGGCAAGGGTTGAATTTCAATAAAAGATTGTGAGTCCCTTTGATCCCCTCTACACCAGAAGGCGAAGTACTAGATTATTATAATCGAACTAAGTGCGGACTTGGTTATATCTCTTCAAAAGCTGAACCACATATCGGGTAAGCATCCAACAATTCTAGTTCCTCAGATACGTCCGATTGGGATTCTGATGTCAACATTGGTGCCCTGTTCACCATTAATATGGTCTCCTATGACCTGATCGGTGATCTTGATGAATCCGAAGTGCTCGAAGACTTTGAGGACGATCCATGGACAAGACAGCTTGAAAAGCAATGGGAGTCATGCTTTGAAGCTAGGGAGCCGCCCACCGAAGATAAGGTGGTTCAAATTAACATTGGCGGCGATACCCACCCCAAGCCCATCTTCATCAGCAAAAGCTTATCATCCACAGAGAAGGAAGAACTCGTAGCTCTCTTTCAAGAATACATTGATGTATTCGCCTAGAGTTATGAAGGCATGCCGAGCCTAGACCCCCAACGTGGATGTTCATCATCTTAACATCAACCCCAACGTCAAACCAGTCAAACAACAACAATGGCGTTTTCATCTTGAGTTAATGGAGCAAATTGAAAAGGAAATCTGCAAACTTATTCAGTGTGGATTCATCCACAAAGAACAACATCCTAATTGGGTAGTCAACATTGTGGTGGTGATGAAGAAGAACGTCAAAATTCAGATCTGCATTGACTTCCGAGACCCCAACCTTGCCTGCCCAAAGGATGAATTCCCTCTCCCTATCATGGATGTTATGGTTGATAACACATGCGGGCTCGAGAGAATGTCCTTTATGGATGGATTCTCTGAATACAATCAGATCAAAATGCACCCAGACAATCAAAAGCACATGGCTTTCAGAACACCTCTAGGAGTATTTTGTTACACAGTAATACCCTTTGGTTTAAAGAGTGCCGGAGCTACTTATCAGCGTGCAATGAACATGATCTTCTATGAACATTTATGCAAGACGGTCAAGTGCTATGTTGATGACCTCGCAATCAAAAGTCATCACAAGCAAGACCATATCAGCGACTTGAGAACGATACTTGAAATCATGCGTAAATACCAGCTCAAGTTGAATCCGACCAAATCCTTTCTGGGGTATCATCAGGAAAATTTCTTAGATTTATTATCACATCCAAAGGAATACATGTCGGCCCCGAGAAAGTAAAAGTGATCCAAGAGATGCCGCCTCTGAAGAATCTAAAAAAACTCAGAGGCTTACAAGGACGATTAGCCTACATCCGAAGGTTTATTGCCAACCTGTTCGGGAAATGTTTCGAAGACTCATGAAGAAAGGTGTTTCATTCACTTAGGATGATGCCTGCCAAGAAGCTTTTAATGAGATCAAGCAATATCTCATAAAGCCGCCAGTCTTAGTCGCACCAAAATCAGGCAAACCATTTCTGATTTATGTCAGAGCAATAGATCATTCACTAGGAGCACTTCTTGCTCAAAAAAAGAATGATGATGGCCATTAGCAAGCTATTTATTACCTCATTCGGACAATGGTAGACGCTGAACATCGGTACAATCTAGTCAAAAAGGAATGTTTGGCTTTAGTCTTTGCCATTCAGAAGATGCGACATTATCTCACCGGCCAATCTATTCATGTCATCTCAAGAGTTAACCCTCTATGGATACTCATGATGAAGCCTGGATCACTAAATTGTAGGCTAGCGAAATAGACGAAACTTCTCTCACAATACGACTTGACGTTCGTACCATAGAAAGCAGTCATAGGCCAAGCGATTGCTGACTTTCTAGCAGAGCATCCCATTCCAGAATCTTCTAAACTCTACGAGGACATCCTAGACGAGGTTCTCGAGTCACACATCATCTCAGAGCACCAAATATGGCAATTATACTTCAATGGCGCATCAAGACGTAACCACAAAGGAGTGATCATTGCAGGAGTGGGGGTAGTGCAAATTGACCCCCATGGACATGTCTTCCCTCAGGCTTATTCATTAACCGAATCATGCTCTAATAATTGTTCGCGGGGAAAGTTGTTTCGATTATTATTGATTGAATTCGTTATAAACTTCAGTCGCTTACAACGAGATTCAAATAAAAAAATCACCTTTTTATAAGGCTTACAACGAAAATCGAATAAAGAATATAGCTTTACACTATTTTTGAACAAACACGGGATTCGTTTTTTGGATCCTCGCTTGCGTGGGTTCTTTGTCTGTGCTAGAGACTCTATTCCATCCGTGGAGACCACCGCGTGATCAGATCTAGGTGCTAGGTCTATAAATTTGCGGTGAATATTTTGTGGATAAAATAAGCAATGACAGGGATCACCTCACGAAGGAGATGATCGCTGGAGTGGGTGAAATCGACAAAGCGAAGTCACGCACAACTCTGGGATTAAGACGAAGCGTAATCCAGAGGGTAGGATCGTAGATATAACCTGGATCTAGACTTCGATCTGGCATTGATTCTTCTCCTCGCCGTGTAGATCTAAAGCGGGATGAGTTCATCGCTTGCACGGGACATAGATCTAAATTCTTGACTTTGCTGGTGCTCAGATCTGTGCAGAAGCCCTCATGAATCTTGCCTCAGAGAAGAATTTTTCCAACCTTGAACAATGAGACCCCCTCTCCTATTTATAGCGGAGGGGGTCAGGGTTTACTGTGCCAGGGCACCAAATGGTGCCTCGGCTTGAGCCGAGACACTCATTTGGCTTTTCCGTTCTTTTCTGATCTCGTTCATTTGGTATTTGCATCCGAGTCCAGTTCCGTCGACGTTTGAGTCCAGTTGACTCGCCTTGTAAGAACTTACTAATGTGAAGCTTCGTCGTTAGATTTATTCTACGATTCGTCACTTCGTTGACTTTTACGCCTTGTCGATTCACTTCATACGTTCGTCGACTCGCTTTTTGTGTTTTGCGGCGCAATTATATCGTTAACAGTTCTTGATCGCATCGTCAGATGAGTCTTCGATTGTCAACCCACTGTCACGAGTCATATTCGGGTACTGATAAGCAATTTTCTACGCCCACAGATATCCCTTCTCAAGTGTCTCAGTCTCAATCCTTTTTAGACGAGCCTGGGATACTTTAGATATGATAGGCCCCAACCTTCAGTCAGCGTAATAGGACCTGAGAATGACTTCGGTGTTCGATCTCTTCAATCCTTTTAGATTCTCCAGTGCTTTGTAGGATAGCTGAAGGCATCACGGTGCTGCATTTATTTGTCTGACCACTGTCGAGATCTCGACCTGAAACCGATAGATGAATTTCTTCTAAGATTAGCTCCAACATTTGATTCCGCCAATCCTTTCAGGGTCTCCACTGCTTTGTAGGATAGCTGAAGGTATTACGGTGCTGCATTTTTTGCTTGACCGTTGTCAGAATCTTGAGCTGAACTGATTGAGTTCATTTGTTTCTGACTTGCGTTGGTGAGTTGTCGTTCAACTGACCATCAAACTTTTTACGAGACTCCTCCATTGATCGGGGAATTCTTCATTGTGACGCGTTGATTGGCGTCGAAATGTGTGCAGAATTTAGCGTTCGATTGGCAAGTGCGACGCGTCGATCGGCGTCCAATTTTACTTAGAATCTATTCGTTGATTAGCGAATCCTCCGGCGGCTACTCATTGCCTGGCGTCAACACAGTTTATACTCATGCATTTACTAGAGTTTTCAGGATTTAGTTTATCCTCATATACCCGTTTGGAGGTTGTCAAGTTGTCCGAGAGTATTTTATGAAAATAATCTTCAGGAACTTCTCAATAAAATAGGAAACAGTTTATACTCGTATACCTTGTTGGAGCATCGGCGAGTTATCCTTAAAAAAATATTTTCTAGGAATTTCTCAGCTAAAATAGGAAACATTTTATATTCGTGTACCTTCTTGGAGTATGGCGAGTTATCCTTAAAATAAAAATATTTTTCAGGAACTTCTCAGCCAAATTAGGAAACAGTTTATACTAATATACCTTTTTTGAGTATTTTCCGGACTTGAAATAATTTGGACCGAATAAAAAGTGACATTCATGAGGTGATATCCCTGCTGAATAATTGACTGGGGTCCCTCCGATGTATGGGAGAGAGGAGGAGTCACTCAACGAGCTGAGTTGGCGCCGTTTTGCCACCGCCCTGGTCTGTTTGTAGTCACCTCCACGGACGACTTGATATATGGTACGCCCCGAGATGACTGTCTTCCTGGTGACATGCTGCCTGAGCCCACCATTCCTGAAGATGTCTAGATCCGCTCCTCTCCTCTAAAGGTATGGCTTCTCCCTCTTGCTAACTGTAGGGCTCAAATTTGTTAAATTTTTTCATTGCTAGTAAGGGCTTCCCTCAAGGCTTGTCCTTTGGTATTTCATTCCGATGTTCCTCCTGACCATGCCGTGAGACCATCTTGAAGTAGTTGGTGCGTCAACGGTGGTTACTCCTCTGATAGCCCCTCCGAGCCATGAAGCTGTGCCTACTGATCGAGTGGAGTCCTGCCTGGAGGTATGGCACGATGCTCAAGCTGGATTGGGTGGACCATGTTGAAATAGTACTTGCTGAGAAGTCAGCATCTCTAATCGGTATCCACTCTCGTCTTGCTTCAAGTGTGGCCAAGATGGCGCAGCTCAGGCAAGAACTCTAGGTGGAGGGAGAAAACTTCCGTGTCGTAGAGCTGACGATAGTCCACGCCGAAGATGCTCCAACTGTAATGTCTGAGAAACCAAAGCTTGTCAAAGTCTGCGAAGACTCTGAATGCCAACGAGGACTCCTTCAAAGTCGAGCTGCAGGAGGAGTTCTTATAGATCTCTTACCATGAATTTCTATTTATTATGATTCTTTTATTTTTTCGAAATAATTAACATAACACTTATAGGATTTTTGCAAACCCTCAGCCATCAACAGATTTGATGAGTCTTTACCGATTACCGTTTGAATCGGGCTAGCGTACGGATTATTTAAACTTGTTCCGCACGTAACGTTGTGCTAAAAGAATGAACTCTCTTAGACTTGGTGATATGATGTCGAATACATAGGCTTTTACGGGCAAGAGACTACCCGGCAACGCGTGTTAGCCATTGACTTTGCGATTTGTGGCTAGCCCTCAGCCATTAATGGATTTAGTGTGCTTTTACCAATTACCGTTTAAATCGGGCTAGCATGCTGATTATCTAAACTCGTTCCGCACGTGACGTTATGCTAAAAGAATGAGACTCTTTTAGACTTCATGCTACGATGCTGAATACGTAGACTTGCTACTCTTTTACGGGCAAGAGACTGCCCAGCAATGTGTGTTACGCGTAGATTTATTCCTTCTTAGGCTTGGGATAAAATACCTCAGAATCAAACTTTGTTGTCTTCTTCAATCGGAGAAAGACTAAACCAGCAATGTGTGTGAGACGTTGGCTTATCCTTTCTTAGGATTCAGGATAAAATTCTCCACGCGTGTAAGGCGTGGATTTTGGTGTCATTAATGACGACCCGTCACACTTTCGAATACGTTAGCGTTATTCTTTTTACGGCTAAGAATTAACCGGCAACGCGTATGAGACATTGACTTTATCCCTTCTTAGGCTTCGGGATAAAATACCCCAGAATCGAACTCTGGTGTCTTCTTCAAGCGGAAAAAGACTAAACCAGCAATGTGTGTGAGACGTTGACTTATTCCG
>JBAKGM010019327.1:0-10777 GCA_037177215.1 Asparagus racemosus | reverse complement strand
ATATTAAAGAGGAATTTTATTGATAAAAGTAATATGCCTCTAGGGCTTACAAGACTCTTCTTAAATAGAAAAACAAATTAGACTTCTACCATGACCCAAACTTTACCAAAAATAGAAATATACTCCTACTATGACTCGAACTTTACCAAAAATAGAAATAGAAAAACTCTTCTTAAAATACTCTCTATGATTAGGGAAGTAAGTCGATCAAATTTAGAATCAAACCGGATTTACTTCCTAATCAAAACAGACTCCTAAAACATTACCTAATATAGTAAAAAACAGACAAAAACCCTGATATCTCTCAATCCGGAGGGAATTTGGCAAAACGGACGGCAGCAAACCGAACAATGGTCAGTTTGATTGACTCCGTCTCGAAAAAATACGCGATTTTCATATATAATTCGTCCAATTCCGACGTACGGTTTGGGAGATACGACATGTTCTTCGTTGCTTATTTTCCTCGACCGGGCCCGCGTTTGGGCTTGTGACGGCCCTACAAGGGCACTATAGGGACACATGTCCCTACCACTGCGCGAGTGAGGCCCACTCACGACTGTGGCTAGCAGTCCTCATTCATTTGTATTTGCTTGTAAAGAGAACAAAACAAAACACATGTCCCTGCCACAGCGCGAGCGAGGCCCTTGCTTTTCCAAGCCTCCAGAGCTTTGTCATCTGCCACTTAAGAAAGATTGTTTTATTAATTTTTACAAATAAGTTGACTTTATCATAAATAAATTATTTTCATCAAATCTATCATAGTTTTTTGGAAAACCACTAGTTTGATTATGGATATCCTACATGGCGGTATCTTATCAATCGAAATTGAGATGGATGGTGAGGATTGAAAGAATTGGACATTCTTCAATTACTACCAAATTGGAGAGGATCTGAATCCGATACAGTTTTATGTTAAAA
This sequence comes from Asparagus racemosus, assembly GCA_037177215.1. NCBI lineage: Eukaryota > Viridiplantae > Streptophyta > Magnoliopsida > Asparagales > Asparagaceae > Asparagus > Asparagus racemosus. The sequence continues at coordinate 9,859 of JBAKGM010019327.1, read as the reverse complement.
CTAGATCACATGCTTCAAAGTAATCTGTTGTAGACATTTAATACCCATGCAGATAATATGAGCATACCCATCTTCTTTTCCCATCAAGTATTCATTGACTTAATTTTACGTTCTAGATATTGAGGATTAGAATTAGGCCGGTTGTGGAAATTAATGGTGTGGATGAAAATAGATTTTAAAATAAAATAAGGTGGGGTAAGTTTACAGTGACTTAAACCATATAAATGCTCAAAGCATATTAAGGTGATCTGATTTTAGCAGACAACTAATTGGTACAAAGGTCCATTCGCTGAAACTTTGGTGCATCAAAGAGCCAAAAAAAACTTTTGGGTATCTATGTTCAGAATGACTGAAATTTTGGGTACCAAAGTGCAATTAAGTTTTTTTTATATTGATCCTTCAAATTTTAAATATTTTTTATAAAAAGCACATATTTTTTAAATAAGTCATCCAAGTTTCATTAATAAATCAAATAGATCCATATATAATATTAGGATGTTTTTATTTTTAACTACTATTAAACTTGACACCATTATAAAGGTTTCTGTTGAATTCTCATCTTGTTTATATCAACTTGACATCTTTGAAACATGAAATCGGTGTAAAAGTAAAAGTAAACAAAAATACTAATGAAGGATTTATTGAATATTCACGTTAAGGGTTAAGGGAGATGACTGTTATAGGTATAAACTGAAATTATATAAAGAAGACTATCACATAAGAGGAAAGTTTAACAATGTTTATCTTATCGGTGGTTAGACATGATGTATTAATTTTACACGAGTTACGTATTTGTACAACTTTGAAATTTAGGAGATGTTATAACCTGCAAATAACTCAAGTGTTAATCTACGTTGGGAGGCCGACACGTGTCCCGTTTCATGACTAATCCGATGTATTCAAAGATGGACTACTCAAACTACTCCTTCGACCAACCAAATAGGCCAACAACTTGCGTAGCCGACTAAAAGGCCGGTGTTTGCCAGCCTCTAGACCATATCAAGACCACGAGCATCTAAACTCGGCCTACCAATCCAGCCGACAACTTGCGAAGCCGACTCGAAAGGCGGTTCTTGTCGTCCAGCTCAAAGAGCTGAGTTGAAAGGCGGTGTGTCCTCAAACACCCCCCACCCCCCAACCGACAACCAACTACCCTCACCGTAAATGCACTGTCAAAATCATCATTGCTCTAGTTCCCATAATCTTTATGACTCATCGGACTTAGTCAGCACCAAACACCTGTTGCCGCCCTTACATTAAAAGTCAGATGACTCACGCTCTCCTGCAGCCGACACCTACAAGGTGCCAGCCGAGTTAGCTACCTGTATGGACTCGGTCGAAGTTACCTATCTGCCCTTCCGATCTGCTATAAAAGGAACCAGTGCTACTCAAGGTAACTTATTCTGCTCTAAAACAACTCTGAGCAAATTTTCACTACTTGTCTTTTAACTTCCCACTCAAATTCAACTACTGATTTGATCGTCAGAAGAATAACCGGAGAACTTAACTCCGGCCTCTCACGAAGCCTTCATGTGCAGGAGGGAACACCAGGCTTCAGATTCAGTCATCTGAGAAAGTTTGAGGACCCTAACACCACTATAATCCACATATACACCCCATGTTTTTAAAATGTGTATTTATTGTGGCCTAGCCCCTCTAACCCATAAAGTAGCAAGCTCTATATGTATTTTACCCAGTTTTCTCATTTTACCCTTCTTTACAAAAATTTCATCTTCCTCTTTCCTTTAATAGCTATTGCCTGAACACATGGTGGGGGGAGGGAGAGAGAGAGAGAGAGAGAGAGAGGGAGAGATGGAGAGAGAGAAAATGTTATATAATCATAGAGAATACACACACACACACACACACACATATAGAGAGAGAGAGATAGTTTTTGAAACCCTCTCACCTCCCTCTCCCTTTCCAAAACCCTAACTTCTTCTTCGTCCTCCTCCTTCACCTCTCTTCTTTGAACACGGGAAATCACAGCTGATGAAACAAAAGACTTAGCCATTCTTGGTGTCCCAACTTAACCACACTAAACTCACTCTTTCTCCTAACCCAACCCGCTGATAAAATAGAGACAAATCCCTATTCCCTAAGGCGCGCCTCTTTTAAACAGTAAATTGCCCATATGAAAGCTCAAAGCAGTCTAGTAGTCAACAAGTCCTCTAGCTTGACCCTTCCCCCTCCCTCCCCTCCTTCACAGCTTTCATCTCCGACTCCGCCCAAAACTTCCGCCCCCATCTCTCCCTCTCCGTCTTCATCTTCATACTCTGCTCCCCCACCCATCCTCTCAAGGCCTCCTCCTCCCTTGTTGGTTCCCAAGTTCATTATTTCTCTATCAAGATAGGCCTTATTAATGACAGCTATGTTTCCTCTGTCACAAAGGTATGTACTTCAAATTCGGATGGTAGTTAGATACAAGAAAGATGCTGCACAAGAATGTTATTGCTTGGAGCTATGCTATGCTATTGAAGCCTGAATTCATGAAAAGAAGGAGCTTAGATTGTTTTAGTTTTGTTAGTTTATTTTGTTGGCCGTTCATAGGATACGAGAGATATTGTTGAGAGGATTAGACATTGTTGAAATTTTTTTATACAGAGATCATTTTATTGGCTTGGGAATTATATGTGGTCTATACATAATGCTTTGGTAATTGAGAAATAAAAACTCACATATAAAAATGTCCATTTGAGTTAATAGATGTAAGGTGACTATTTACAAACATAAGAAATTTTGGGTTTGGGTTGAAAATTGTTTTAGGAAGGTGGTATAAGACTATAGTGTAATGTTCTAAGTTTTCTCCTTTTTTGAGGGGAAAGTGTTATTGTTATGTCATACATATAAAATTGGTATCATGAAGATGAAGAGGGGAATGGGGATATATAGTTTTGTAATGAAAGGAACAGTTTACAGTTAACATGTAAATGTGGTAGTTAATAGGTATATGTGATACATAACAAGAACAGTTTATAGTTAACATGTACCTATTATAGTTAATAGATATACTTGATACTTAACAGGAACTGGTTATAATTAACAAGTACACGGTATAGTTAACATGTACTTATGATACTTAATAAGAACTAGTTATAATTAACATGTACATGTGCAGTGTATAGTTAACGTATACTTATGATACTTAACAGGAACCAGTTATAATTAATAGTACAGTGGAAAGTTAACATATAATTGATAGCTAATCCTTCATAGTTCTCAATAAACTTATACAATAATATTAAAATCTTAATATTGTACGTTCTTAATGTTTGGGTATTCCTGTTATCTATGTTTATTAAAATCTTCAAATCCTCCTACTCTCTCATAACCCTGACCCTCCTACTCTCTCCTAACACAAACTAATAATTATATATGTTGATTGTGAACTATGAAAGATTAGATGTGAATATACTTCAAGTCCGGATGGTAGTTGGATGCAAGGTTAGCAATTACATGAGATAGTTAACATGTAATGTATATACTTTTTAAGAACAAACCAAGGTTAGTAGTTACATGAGATAGCTGACATTTAATGTATATACTTAACATGAATAGACCAAGATTAGCAGTTGCATGAGATAGTTAATATGTATTGTGTATAGTTAACAGGAACAGACCAAAGTTAGCAGTTACATGAGATAGTTAATATGTATTGTGTATAGTTGATATGAACAGACCAAGATTAGTAGTTTCATGAGATAATTAACATGTATTAAAATCTTTTTTTCACTTTTGGCATATGGAAGAGAAAATAAATTCATGCTCACTGTCATGATAGCTAAAAAAATATTGCAGAGTTACTAACATCATTGATCATCATCTTCCAAAGTTGAAATAAAAATAGATCATCATCGAGCTAGACCCATTCTAAATGCCCAAATTACAATCTATCTTGCCCATCAAGAGAAGATTCACATAAACCAAATAAATAACAGAATTAAAATTCCACAATTATTCTCAATTCTCACTTTCTTCAAGTTTCAATTTGTTTGAAGTTTAATTGAACCCTAAAGAAAAAAATGACAAAATAAACAAAAAAAACTTGGTATAGTTAACATGTACCTATTATAGTTAATAGATATACTTGATACTTAACAGGAACTAGTTATAATTAACAGGTATATGATATACTTAATATGTACTTATGATACTTAATAAGAACTAGTTATAATTAACATATACAATGTATAGTTAACATGTACTTGTGATACTTAATAAGAACTAGTTATAATTAACATCTACAGTATATAGTTAACATGTACTTGTGATACTTAACAGGAACCAGTTATAATTAATAGGTACAGTGGAAAGTTAACATATAATTGATAGCTAATCCTCCATAGTTTTCAATAAACTTATACGATAATATTAAATTCTTAACATTGTGTGCTCTTAATGTTTGGGTATTCATGTTATCTATGTTTATTAAAATCTTAAAATCCTCCTACTCTCTCCTAACCTTAACCCTCCTACTCTCTCCTAACACAAACTAATAATTATATGGGTTGATTGTGAACTATAAAAGATTAGATGTGAATGTACTTTAAGTTTGGATGGTAGTTGGATGCAAGGTTAGCAGTTACATGAGATAGTTAACATGTAATGTATATATTTAATAGGAATAGACCAAGGTTAGCAGTTACATGAGACAGTTAACATGTGTTGTGTATAGTTAACAGGAACGACCGAAGTTCGCAGTTACATGAGATAGTTAACATGTATGATGTATAGTTCTAGGCATCGAAAATTGCCAATGAACCCTAAGTGTGATTTAATCATGAGAAGATTGAAGAACGACGTCATCAAAACCCTAAGGAAATCAACCACAGAGGTAAAACTAGCGCATACATGTTCAGGACACATATCGTGTCTCGGCCATGTCCGAGACACTTATTGTGTCTCGGCCATTGCCGAGATACTTGTTGTGTCTCGGCCATTGTCGAGACACTTGTTGTGTCTCGGCCATTGCCGAGACACTTATTGTGTCTGAAATATTTCCACATATTTTATTGCTATTTATGGGGCCCATTTGACCTTTTCAACATGTGGGAATGTTCATTTACATTAGCGGGAGGTTACATCCTTGAAAAACGCCCACTAAACGCATAAATGGGGCATTAAACATGCCTTAAAAGGGGGAGGAGCAATTACAACAAGAGGGGAACCTGACCTCTTTGGCCGAGATAGTTTTGGGCCAAGACACAAAAAGTGTCTTGCCCACTGTGCAATTCTGGCGGGTCACAATTTGTGTCCTTTTCAGTTGTTACACCTCCTAAAGGCTATAAATAGCCCCCCTACGCCCATCTGAAAGGGGGATCTTGAATTTTGGAGCTTGGAACTTAATCGGGATCTAGATTTTTTAGAGCTGAGAACTTTTGGAGATCTAAAAATTTTAAGAGAGAGAAATCTAAACAGAGCAGAGAATCCAACAACATTCCATTGGGAGATTCCTCGAGTTTAAGCTTTGCCTTAAATCTTGGGAAGAGTAGATATCTTACTTAGTTAAGATATTTACTTAAATTCTTGTTTCCTTAACGAAACATAAACTTTACCCCATCAATTCAGCGATCGTTGCTCGGTGGTCCACGGACGATGCCTCCCCGGCACAGGCAAAGAACCCACGCAAGCAGGAGCTCGCTACGTAGTGACTTCTGTTCGAGTTTTGTACGAGAGTGAGATTATTTTCTTTGTATTAGAGAGAGTTACACGTGTAATCTTTCACCTGTTTTCATTTTGAAATGTTTTGAAATGGAAACTGCAAAGAACCAACCCGTTCTCGGTGGAAACAATAGTTAACAAGAATATACCAAGATTAGCAGTTTCATGAGATAGTTAACATGTATTAAAACTTTTTTTTCACTTTTGGCATATGGAAGAGAAAATAAATTTATGCTCACTGTCATGATGGCTAAAAAAGTTCAAGAGTTGGACTAACAACATCGATCATCATCCTCTAAAGTTGAAACAAAAATCGACCATCATCGAGGTAGACTCGTTCCAAATGCCCTAATTACAATCTGTCTTGCCCATCAAGAGAAGATTTGCATCAACCACTTAAACAACAGAATCAAATTTTCACAATTGTTCTTAGTTATCACTTTCTTAAACTTTCAACTTGTTTGAAGTTTGATTGAACCCTAAAAAATTTTAAAAATAAAAAAAACTTGGTATAGTAAACATGTACCTATTATAGTTAACAGGTATATGTGATAATTAACAAAAACTAATTATAATTAATAGGTACATAGTATAGTTTACATGTACTTATGATACTTAATATGAACTAGTTCTAATTAATAGGTACAGTGCATAGTTAACTTGTACTTATGATACTTAATAAGAACAAATTATAATTAACAGGTATAGGGTATAGTTAACATATAATTTATAGCTAATTGTATTTGTGAATTTTTGGGATAGAGTGTCATCAGCGTCAGTTTTTAGGCTGGAGAGTACAGCAGTATCAGTTTTTAGGTCAATCTAATATTTTAGGCTATTCTAAAGATGTACATATTCATATTGATTGGCCAAGCCTCGTTAAATCCCTTTATAATTGTTTTTTTTTTCTTTCATCAATTGCGGCTTTGCTAATGATACTTGCCTTGAACTCATCAAATACAAGTGTTACAAAAACTCTACCGCTTTGGCCACCGATTCCTCTTCATCCTCAAGATAGAAAGCTCAAGAACTACACTTCAGACCATCCAGAGAAAAACATAATATTTTCTCCAAGTTCTTATTTTAACTCCTCCTAATTACCATCCTAATTTATCATTATTAATTAGATATTCATGACCCATCCAAAAATCACACCACTAATTTCCCACAACTCTAGGATGACTCCTTTTATGGAAGAGGCATGAGTGCAATTCGACGTCTATCCTTCTTGAAGATACAAGCATTGTCTCTACTCCTGTGGGAGGCACCAACATCTAACTGCCATGGCTTACCTAAAAGTATATGACAAGTATCCATCTCGACCACATCACACAACACCTCAGCGACATAGTTGCGACTGATAGAAAAAGATACCCGACATATCTCATCGTTCGGCACATTATTGCCCTTATGAATCTAGTCAATCTTGTAGGGAGGTAGATGTTTATCTGTCTTCAAACCTAACTTATTCACCATACACCGAGAAACAAGATTCTTGTGACTACGACTGTCAATGATAACATCACAAACAATCTGCATCACAGTGCATCTCGTGCGAAAGATATTGTGCTTAGGAGGTGGTTCTTCCTTTTTTGTTGCTATTTCAATGCCCTTCCCAACTCTAGGGTCTTCAAAGTTATCGTTGTCGCTGCTGAATTTGTCCTATGGAGTTAGATCTCGTCATTGGTGACCATCAACGCGATTTTAAACTCCTGTCGTGTTCAGACGCTCCATTGTCGATGCAAGTCGATTTACGCCAGTCTTAATCTGATTGACATTGGTCTTCAACTCATCGAACTCAGTTTGAGAAATAGGAGCTTCTTCACCTGCCATCGGATTGAAAAACAAGCCTCTTATACCAATTAACGCAGCACAGAAGTAAAACCTCGGAATCCACCAAGGAGTATTCTCTAAATCCACAAAAAACGTTCTCCGAATCCACGAAGAGCTTCGAATCCACAAAGAAAATATAATAAGAGAAATTTATTGATAAAAGTAATATTATTCTAGGGTTACATGACTCTTCTTGAATAGAAAAAGAAAATAGACTCCTAATAAGACTAGAATTACAAAGGAATAGAAAGTATTAAATTGTACCCTAAAAAGACTCGCTATAATATAGGAAATAAATAAGTTCAACATCAATCAAAATTGAATTTGTTTCCTAATCTAAATAGACTCCAACTTTATTACTAATGATAAAATAAATATTAATTATTTTCAGATTTCTACTAAAAGCTGGTGATACTGATGAGATTTTGGAAATATGACAATCTAGTTAGCTTCGTCTCTTCGAGATAGGCAATGTTTATATATAATATGTCAGAATTTGCTTTCCGGATTAGATGATATGATCGTTTCTTTGCGTAAGTCAATAACATGTGCGTATTCGTATTTAGCTTGTGATTGTCCCGCTCCTCCATGAAATTGTTCGTCAAGCGTCCTACATCACACCTTCTCTTTGTCAACGACTGATTGGCCATTTGGTTGAGAGTAACCCATGCCACATTAAATGTGATAGTGACAGAACAACGAAGTGTGGGCGTCGTCTAAGGAGTCATTATCGCACCTGACCTGCATTTCATGTGATGGTGATCAGGTGGTGAAGCATGGGGATGCCCAAGAAGCTATCATCACACTTGGTTGCGATTTAAATGCAGGCGACTTTGACGAGGCGGTCGATCATCCCTCTGACCTGGGACGTGTGTTCTCCGATGGGGTTTGACCCATCGAGATCTGAGGATTGCTTCCCGATCTGAACTGGGGTTATCAGAAGGGTCGGACAATTTACTCGGATTATGGTGATATTAAGGGGGGTTTCTGATCATATGACCCGACCCTCTTGACACGTGGCTGATCCTTGGGGATTCATTAAATTCACGATTTTAAGGATATAACAGGTATAAATGTCCAAATTAAAGTAGATTAAGCGTGTGATCTATCTGATTTGAGAGGAAAACTAAACAGCATTGCGATCTAATCTTTGAAACATTAGGGTATCAAAGTTCAATATTTGTGAAATTTTGGATATCAAAGTGCAATTAAGCTTTTTTTTTAATAATATGTATGCTTCAAATTTTATTTATTTTACAGTATGTGCTCAAAATCACATATTTTTTTAAATAAGTCATCCAGATTTCATAAATTAAATCAAATAGATCCATCATATTAGATTTTTTTTAACTTTTAACTTCTATTAAACTTAACACGATTTAAAAGATTCTATTGTATTCGCACCTTCTTATAAATTTTCTGTTTATATGATCTTGACATCTTTAAAACTAGAAATCAGTGTATGACATCTTTAAAACTATCAACAACAAAAAAAGATATCAGTGCATTAAACAACTGAAAAATGGAGGATTTGGATTGAATATTAATGTTAAGAGAGATGACCATCATAGGTATAAACTCAAGATATGTAAAGAAGGCAAGCGTACAATAAGTTTAACGGTGTTAAGTTTATTAATTGTTAGAGGTATTACAGTTTAACATGAGTTACACATTTGTACCACTTAGGACAATTAGGGGATTTATCTAAAATATATGTATTTGAGATTTATGTTTTTTTTTTTTTTTTAAACTTGTACGCGATTAAATTTAGGAGATCGAGTTAATAGGTCTACCACGCCTAAATCTTGGAGATGCGTGGATGTTTTCTTTTGTCCTACGTGATTATGAACTTATTTTATTTACCTTTTTTCTGAAAGAATCAAGAACGCCAGATCCACGGAGGCTGCATGCCTATCAAACTATGCCAACAACTTTTGACAAATTGCAAGAAAAAACACAAATTGAGTACGCAACATAACCCACAGTAGCAATAATTGGAGACGTGATTTGATTCTCTTTGTTGGATACGGGTAACGTGGATCAACCACTTTCCATCAAAAGAATCAGCCGAGGCCCATTTAATTTCTCTTGGTTCCCATTTTCAAACATCGCATTACTGACTCAAATACTTATCTATGGTGGTACTTTAAGAGCAGTATATCGTCATAGACTGAAAAACCCCAGCAAATCCAACACAGTCTCTCAGAATTGGTAAATTGTCTATAAATAATACTGTAAGTTCGCAAGTTCAACTATTCTAGATAGCACCCTGGGGAATTTACATTCCTGAAGTACCCGAGACCATGCATTGGGGGGGGGGGGGGGGGGGGGGGTTTTTCCTCCCCCCCCGGGAAAGGGGAGGAGG
>JBAKGM010019326.1:0-10780 GCA_037177215.1 Asparagus racemosus | reverse complement strand
GCACGGGACTTGTGTTGTGCATAGGTCGCCGCTGTCGCGTAACCTGTGTTTATGAGTTTTTGCTGTAGTCTCGGGGCATGACAAAACTAATAGAGATTTAATTACAATATAGGACTCCAGACCTGACTACTCTGATACCAAAGTGCAAACTCTCAATAGTTCACTCTCTTTACACCCATTTTATTATTTTACAATTCTCTTTGAAAACTTATTTCTCAACACTTATCTCCAATAATTATGAACTCTAGATAAATTCTGAGCCCTTTATATAGATTTCTCTCGTACTTCAAACATCTGTACTTATTACACAATTAAAAGTAGCAGAGGACACCTGGAAAGTGGGGTATCTTGCTTTTGAAAAGTAATGGCATGTGGTATCTTGCTTTTTGAAAAGCAAGGGCATCTTCTTTTGTAAAGTAGCGGACATGTCTTCCACTTTCAAAGATTTGAGAGGACAACTGTCTTCTTTTTCTCGGTACTCTATGTCGTCACTGCCTTCAGCACTAGAGTCGAGATAGTTCTTAGGCCCACATTGCTTCTAATCAGTTTCTGGAGTAGTTTTTTTTATCAAAAGATCGTACTAGGAAAGTATTAGAACCAATGCTTAAAATGGTTTCATACTGCACTTTGGCTTTTTGGCCAATGAGTCCTAAGATCATATTTTCTGCAAATTCTTCAGGTAGATCTCTTTCTTTGAAGGTTAATTTTAAGAGATAGAATAGAACTCGATTGCTGCCATTTTCTTTTCTTCAATGCTATATTTTTTCCATTAAAAGGAATATGTTTGAAGAGGGGTTCTCCTATTAAAGGATTTAAAATAAAAATTTGATAAGATGGATAGAATTTAAATAAATTTCGTTTTTCCCATATGTACCATATGGTGAACTCTAAAGACTGTTTAAAATTTTTTCATCTCTTCAAGTACCTGACTACTAATTTCAAGAATGAATGATTTATATTCTTCGGGTCTAGTTTTATCAATATACAATTTATGAACTAGCACTTTTTGAATATGTTCTCTGCGGGAGGATATGAGCCCAAAGCTGGCTAATTTCTAGGGTCTATCATACTAATTTAGTTTGACTTGAGAAGCTGATTTGAATAAGGGGATAAATGGTTATTATCCCATCATCTTTGAGCTTCTCAAAGAAAGAACATTGACTGATCATCAATCTTGCTTCTCTGCTACCTATCGAACATTTCTTTCAATCTTCTTTGAGTCTGATATTTTGATATATCAAACGTAAAATAGTGAATAAGTTCGACAAAAGCTTCAATTGTAGTCATTGTCAAATCATTGATTTCGATTTCTTCAAGGATTAATTCTTAAATCCCTTGAGCTAGATCCCAAAAAAATTTTCATTTGTTCTTTTTGAGTCTTCATTGCCTTTGACATTGTTAAGGATGATTGACTGATGTGGTTTTCAACATTACCTCTATATTTTCGATATCCTTTTTCAAGTTTTTGAATCTTTCGATTCTTTTCTTTGATAATTTTTCTAATGTTAAAAGACTAGCATTAATATCTGGAGTGAAAACTCTCATTTGTTGGAGTTTCTTCTATAAGATGTTAATTGCTGTGTAATCTTCATTTGCTAAACTGGTATAATACCAATTTTTTATTACAATGTCTTTGAATTGAAGAGGCTTTTTTCAATGACCCTAAGGAACATTGGGCTTCTTATTCTGTGAAGTTTTTCTTCAGTTTATTGTTTTTTTACCTTTTATGGTAACAAACTCTTCATTGGTTGCCTCCTTAGTCTCTGGGAGGTTAGTTTGAATGTTTGATGCACCTAACATAATAAGGACATTCATAAATATTGCCAGATGTAATTATTTTGATATATTTAGCTAATTGATGAGTATACTTTCTTTTTAAAAATTCATCATAAAAAAGTAAGCCATTTCATTAATTTGTTATAGCCATCAGTACTCATTTGCTTTGGAGAAGTGACGAATTTGGCTAGTATCTCAATGTCTTTTTCCTTATTAGGAAGTTCAGGATGTTCATTAATAACATTGTCTATTCGAGGTGTTGGGATTTCATTCTTACATGTTTCGTTTACTTCTAACTAAAGTAAAAGAGATGCTTTGCCTTTGTTAGGCTTTTTCCCACCTCAGAAGCTAGCCATGCCTAGAAAGGAAATCAGCATTAATATTGGTGAATCCAAGAATATATCGAATGGTATAAGTAGTTTTCTAATTTCGTGGACCATCTTATTCTTCACATATTTTTGTCAATTGAAGAATTTATTTTCTTTTTGAGGAATTGTGCTGCAGCTTGATTATCTGTTTCAATAATGTATTCAAATGATAATGAATATATTTTTAAAGAATTAATAGTATTTTTAATAACTAATAATTATTTATCATAAGTAACATAAATTTTCTTTGGTCCTTTAAATTTCCCAGTGCAATATGCACATTTCAGGATCTAATTGGTTTATCTTTGCCCTTGAACCAAACTCTAATACCAGTTTAGAGTACATATGGTTTGGAGGAATTACAAATAAGATTCCAGTCCAATGTGCATCTGAAGCATCAGTTTGAATTACTAATGTATCTCTAGATTGTGGTCAATAAAGATTTTTTTTGTTCTTTTATTTCATTTTTTATGTTGACAATTTCTTTAATTGTTCATCATTGACGGTTATCTTAATTTTATAAGTGTCCCATAGGGTTATACCCTTATTATTTATGTTTTTGTACTTTTTCTGGTCTTGAGTAAGTTTATTCTGAAGTGGAGATTTTTTCAAAGAGGTTAGGTATACACCTTCTCCCATAGTTAAGTAAGCCTAAAAAGCTTGGTAGATCTTTTATAGCTTAAAATTTTCTTTGAACGCTTTGATCATTGTAATGGTAAAATCTTATAATTCAACATGACACATCTAATTCTTTTCCATAAAAATTCGATAACTACTTTCATTAAGGTATCCTTTTTAGGAGATAGAATCCCTTCATGATTGACCAATAGCTAGGCTATTGCTATCAAGTGTTCTTTGTGTTCTTTTTTTATTTTTTAGAGCACTAGAATGTAGTCTATGTAGACAACGAAGGGGAGATGCCCAAAAATGCTATTCATCCATTTTTGGAATATTTGAGGAGCATTTTTGAGGCCAAATAGCATAAAATTCCATTCACAATGTCCTCCGTTAGGACAACTAAGTTTTGTTAGCCTTTTACTTCATTCATCCTTCATTTTGACTTGCCAAAATCCAGATTTTGCATTAAATTTACTGAACCATTTTGCATCTCAGATTGTGTAGTAACAGTTCACTCTTTGAGATGAAGAACCCATCGAATTAGGTGGCGTCATTAACTTTTTTATAGTTAATAACCATCCTAGCTTTCCCTCTTTCTTGCTCCGCATGGTTTCGTACTATAAAGACTGGGGAAGAATGCTTTGATTTAGTTTTTTTGAATCAATTTGAGTTTGAATAACTCAGCTATTTGGGTTTCAAACTCTTTTGTCTTTAAGGTTAGCTATTTGGGTTTCAAACTCTTTTCTGTCTTCAAGGTTAGCCGCGATCAGGTTAACTTTAATATTTTTCCCTTTGTACTCATCTTTTAATTGGATGGCACTGTAACTAGGGCTTTTATTAAAATGTAACAAGGGATTATCACTAGATAAAGGTGACAACATTGTATGGATAGTTTTTTCAAAATCATTAGCAACTGGTATATTATAATTAAGTTGCTTGACTTCTTTGATCGGTGTTGGTGGTTCCAAACATGTTGGATTTTCTTTTTGGGGGGGGGATACTTCTTTTAACATATTCAAAACATGTGGAAGATGTGTCGAAGACTAGGAAGATGTGTCGAAGACTAGGCAGTTAAAGATTTTTATGCATGAAAAATTGGTCCCTAATCTCATTTGTTTTGCAAATGTGATTACGTATAGAACTTTATTTTTATTATTGATGTATATAACTTGAAAATGTATTTTAATATTTGAGTCAATATTGTTTATGTAATTATTACTGTAACAAAACTTGAAATATCTGAGTTTTAATGTTTATTTAACCATTATAGTCTTGCAAATTCATAAACAAGGCGTTAACTCACATGTGAATACAATGCTATTATTTCAATCTCCATGATGTAACTATGTCCCGAGTGTTTTTTATATTACTTGTATTAGTTTGCTGACCTTAAAATTTTGGGATAAAAGATTTGTTGTTATTGTCATTACTATTATTGTTGCATAAACGTGGTGTCATATCTATATTTTGTACCCGTACTAGTCGCTAAAAAACCAAAATAGGGCTTCTTAATTTTTTAGCCATGCATCAACATCAAGTGGACTTAAAAATATTTCGTGTACGAGTTAGTCTAGATAATAGTGAAAGAGGAGAAGGGAGGGTTGGCTCTTTTGTCAAATATGAAACAAAGTTATTATCGATCAAATTAAATGACAAAATTAACAAGTTGAAGTCCCATACCGTTTAAGTTGATCGCCATCGTTTAGAGTTCCTCTAGAGTGCTTAAGATTTTTGGATATGCTAAATGACCTTAATAGCTTGTTATTTAGCTTAATAATTTACATTATTTAAGACCTAACAAAAACATCTAAGCATTTTGGAATATAGAAATGATGAATAGATTGAGAATTTGCATGACCAAATCATACATGTAAGTAACAAGTTATTTTGGCCATCTGATGTCCTGTTGATGCATGGGTAGAAACAAGGTTGTGGAAAGCAGAAAGCGAAGTCGTAGGCAGTGCTCAGGCTTTTTGGATCTTTAGCGACAAAACTGCTAGGGAAAAAAGTGGTCCAATTTAAATATGTATAAATATGTCGGAGGAGAGGACTGGGAGGAGGAAGTGGCTTTGATAGGAGAAGATGAATGGGCTTCGACTGGAGATGGTGATGAACTGGAGATAATAATGGTAAGCTTCGATGAAGAGCTCAAGAGAATGTGATGTCGTGATGGTGATAGTGAAGACGAAGCTTGCTGGAGAAGGATTTAGAGGCGGATTGAACGAGGATTTGGTGGCCGCAGGGGACCGAGTTGTTTGGCGACAGTGGATGAGGTAGATGGAGCAGGAGTTTGTGTTGGTACAATAAACCGGTATTTGGTAAAGCGCTGTGTAGAAAACTATAATGTGCTTAATTCAGTTCTAGATAATTTAGCTGATGCATATAAAATCTTAATAGAGTGAATTTTTGTTTGAATTACCATTAGATTCAATAGGGAATTGACTTCAAGTATTTGAGGAGATGAGTTCTCAGTTTCTCTCTCTTTATGTATATGTGTGTGTGTAGGGGCAATGCTATGTAGGGGCGGAAGGGGCCATGGACCCCCTTGATGAAATTGCAAAAATAGAGTAAAAGGCATACTTGATATCTATACCACTTTTTAGAAACATATTGAGGGCTTAGTGAATATGAAGGGTATAGACATTTTTCCTTTCAACTTCTTTAGTGCAGGAGGCTAATCTAATAAATTCAGTTTGCAGTATACACCTGTGGGTCTCACGCGTCCTATTTCTCTCTTGGTTCTATTATTTTGCTTTACTTCAACATTTTTTGTCTTACTTCAACATATTTTGTCCTTTTCTCTCTCACTATCATTCTCTCTTCCTCCCAATCATATTACAAATCCATCCTTATGAAATCAAAACTGTATAACAGCAGAAAATGAGCAAATTTTTAAAAAATTTAAACCTATTATAAATTAAAAGCAATTGAAATATAACATATAAAAACCTATTATAAATTAAAAGCAATTGAAATATAACATGTAAATATGTCTTCCTATTGAAGACTAAAAGGTAATTCGCCTATTGATTTCTTTTTACAATTTTTACTATAAATATCACATACCATAAACTTCCTTTGTAGAAAGAGGTTTACAACAATATAAAATAAAGAAATTATTCATGTTTCAGTCACATTATTATACTCAGTGAATCCCAAATTAAGAATTCGGTATAAATTTTCACCTTACGTGCATTTGCATGCATTAGAATTATATATAAATTAAAAGGAGTAGATTTGAAAAGTATTTAGTATTTCTTATTGGTCTAAATTTTAAGTATTTGCATTTGGTTGTATCAAATCTCTACAAACAAAAGCTTATTGAATTTAATATTAACATATGTATATGTTGAAAATTATATAGAAGTTCCAATCTCTACAAACAAAATCTTTTGAACCCCTTTTTTCCTTGCTGCACCACTATATATGTATGATGTATGTGTTAGTATACATATACATGTAAACATATAGATGTACATATGTATACACATACATGTATAGTTAAACATTAAGCAATTTTAATAATGACTATTGGAAATGTATTGGAGATATGGGCTTAGGATGGTTTGGCTAAACTCTGCAATAAGATTATGAATACTAAGAAAATGCCTGATGCTCGGAGAATTAACACATTGATACAGATAGATAAAAATAAAGGAGATATACAATGTTGTTCAAACTATCATGATCAAGCTTATGAGCCATTGTATGAAACTTTAGGAGACTCATTGAGCAAAGACTAACAAAACAGACAATTGTATCTAAGAACCTATTTGGTTTTATTCAACAAAGTCATTTAAGGAGCCTGTTTATATATTATAACAATTGATGGAGAGATACAGGGAGAAGAGTAAGAATTTACATATGATTTTCATTGATCTAGAAAACCCCTATGATAGAGCGCCAAGGTATATAATATGTGGATTTAGAAAGAAACAAATATGTAGTAGAAACTGATGTAATTAAATATATGCAACAGTTTCATATCACCATCAATTTACATCAATGATTAGCTTTAAACCTCTCCCTCTTTTGTATTAGTTATGGACAAACTCACTGGGCATATTCAAGACAAAGTTCCATGGTGTAAATTTTTTATTAAAGACACGGTATTGAATAGTATTGGTTGATGAGACTAAGAAAGAGTTGTTTCTAATGTGAAAAGATGGATAGAAACTCTTGAATCCAAGTGATTTAGAATTAGCAGAATAAAAAACGCAATACGTAGAATGCAAATTTAGTAAAACTGTGAAGAAGAATGGTTGTATAGTACACTCGTTTAACCTGTTAAATTGAAGAAAAAATTCCGATGCTATAGTAACATGGAATCATCTACCTTGAGTTTCTTCTTCATTTGATATTTTCATGCTCAAAACGATGTGAGTTATAGTGCTAAGTTCAATGCCAATTGATACCGGGATGGTACGGGCGAGAAGGATAAAAGGAAAATATGAGGAAATGATGATAAAATGTCGATTACTCTAAGGATGCAGAGATGCAATCTCAGAAGAAACGACGATAAATTGGGTTAGCCTACCACTCTAGGGATACAGATTCACCACTCCAGAGAAATATGGCAACTACCACTCCAGGGATACATATAAACACTCACACTAAATGGAATTCACCAATGAAATGTAGAGCAAACATTAAGCACATGGCTCAACTATAATCAAACTCAACACACTACCGTTTCATTAAACCACTAGGATATATATGGGCTTGAAACAGCCTTTCAAGCATTAAAATTTCACAATTCTAGATGACAGTTAAATGATATTGAAATACTAAAAGACATATTTGACTAACTTGATATCCTAGAAAACATAGAAGTCAATCCAGTCCAGATTGACCACCCCTTAGTATTCTGCAGATAGTTTTATCCAGAGAACTCCAATTCATGCACAACCAAATTTATCAGAAAGCAAACTCATTGATCTTTCTAATGATTCAAACGGAGAGTGAATTGGAGTCTCCTAGGAAAAGTTATGACTGAGACAATCAATGTCATTCATGCAGCCCAGAAAACCTAAAAGTGAACATTGGTCCTCGACTCTTCGTTTGCTCCTGCATCACCAACAAGTTTCACAGTTTGATACAAGTTTGATGACTATGTGTTGTTCCTGGAGTTGGTGACAAATTCTGAGGAAAGCAAATTGAGAAGTCAGGGCATTTGTACTAGACCTAGGATTATAGTTAAGCGACTACTTGAAAATGAACTACTACTTCGGAAAAATGAACACATTAGTTATAAGGCATCCCTTGATTTCTAAGGAACAATTTGAGCCAACGAACAGAGAGAAAACATATTCTCATAAACTTTAATATATTGTTTGTTGTTGTTGATGGTGGTGTTGTTATTTGTATATATGAGCTGGCTGCATGCTAACATATGTTCCTAAAGCAAGTACTAACAGTCATAGTTATTTAATAGCTATAGTTGTATAAATTTAGCAAGTTTGTGCACCTAGGTACTTTTCATGTTTTTGCGTAATATCAACTTTGATGTTCTTTGTTTCTTTCAGATACAAGGATTCTAGCAAGACATCATTTAAATCATCAACTCGATTGGAGTGCATGATGCAAGATTATCCAAAAACGCTACCTCCATCAGCAAGGGTTGGCTTTACAGTAAGTAAAAGTTATTCACATATTGCATATTCTTAACACTGACGTATCCCCAAAATTCAGCTTATTTTGATATCAACCCTTTTAACATGTTTAGGTTGCTCCAACTATAACAAAATAACTGAAGGACCTTCCCTTTCTATATCGACTCCATTGCTATCTTAAAGTCATTTCTGTGGGTATTCCAGTCATTTTATGTTGTTTGGTCTTTTGGGTGGTATATCAAATAAAAAGTATTTGTCGGGATTTTATCAATATAAACATGATTTTTTGAGGGCATATCTAAAAAGAACATACTAATTGGTTCATAACCGTAGACCATTTCTTGCCTCATCTGCTTTGTGCATGGGTTTGCATTACGTCGTTACAGTCTGTTTGAAAATTAAATTTGTAAAAGCTTGCAAGTACTGGAAGGATGGTTGTTTCATTTCTTCTGAAGCATGTCCTTATACTGTCCTGCTTTTAAGTGGCTAAGGGTTTTGTGTTGGAGGATGTGGGAGGTAACATGAAGCCGTGAGTTCCCATGGGAAGTGTTTTTTCGGGGGCTGGGGTTGGGGAAGGGTAGAGTGGGTGACATACTGGCATGGACCATAGTTTCCTGGTTCTTTTAGACAAAATGATATATGTCACAGAAGTTTGATAAACATGAATGGGTGTATACTCTAAGCTGGAACCAACAGACATGGCAGCGGAAAAGGAATGAAAATGTAACCCTTACGATCTTATTATCTCCTTTTTAACAGTAGTTAATAGTTGACTTGGCCATATCGCACATGCGGATGTAGCCGCTAAACAATTAATCAAGTTTGTAGCTAATTGTTGATGCATTTATGAGAGCAAAATGGAAACAACTAAAAGGAAAGAGTTTATCAAATAAAAAAATTCAGATGGGGATTCTCGTTTGGCAACATGCTTATCCAAGTCTCATAGAGCACACATATAAACTATTGGGTATGTGAAGTGCCTCTCCTCCACTCATCGGTAAATTTCAGGGTAAGCACCCATGGATTCACCATTGTCGTCATGTTTTCTTGTTTTCTTATGTATATATATGTCAGATCTGTACACACACAAATGTGTGCTTGTATTTATGTTACTCCACAGTTCATGGTAGTATAAGGTATGTGGTCCATACACTCCCCGGCGTATCCTTTTGTAGTCTTGAAGATCATTCTAAGGTTCATTATTTATCACTGTTTCATTATTTTAAGGGGGAATATAGCAAAAACGAAAAGGGTGAGAATCTTGAGTTAGGGTCTGAAGAGAACAGTGGGGACGGGAGTGGAGGAAGAGCAGACAAAGCAGACGGTAATGAACTTGTCAGGGAAATAAAATTATTCCCAGCTCATGAAGGAGTGTATAATAGGATAAAGTTGGAGGGAAAATATGTCATTTTACATCATCTGCTAGACTGCTAGCACCACTGGAAAGTTATCTGAAAGTAGGAAGGTTCATAATAGTATACAGTTATTCCTAGTATTCACAAAATAGTTGTGAGAACTGTTAAAATTCATGGCTGATTGTAGACTGTTGGCCAGTCTTCGTGGAAATATTCAATTACTGTTGATTGGTTCTTCCTTTATGCATTGACAACCTCTTTTAAAAATTTTTTCTTTCTTTAACATCAAGCTAATGATGTGTCATTTCTTAACTAGGTCATGGATGCTTGGCTTGCATATGCACCTGTAAAGAACAACCCTGAAGATGCTGCCAAGGTATAGCATCACATGAACTGTGTCAAGTATAATCATATTCTTTGTTTTTGTTGGAATATGCATCTGCTCATGCTACTACTACACTTCAAACAGCAGTCCTCACATCCTTTTTAGTTGATTTAGAATAAGTAATCAGTTGAAAGCAAGTTTCAGTACCACGTGCTTGTAATTGCTGGAGTCTAGGCTTCCCGACTATTGATGTTTGATAAGATTCTATTCTTCATCGGCTTTATAAGAAACTGAACCTGGTTGATCTTAAGGAGAGTTTAATAATGTTTTAATTATTATTTCATCATTGTATGTGATGAAATCAAATCACTTTTAGTCTAGCACCATGTTGTGATCAAATACTCTTACGCCTCTTTTGGTACACGGGAATGAATGGGAATGCAATGCAATTCCAACTTCTCATTCATGCTTACCAAATATGATGTGTTTTTTTAGATGCTAGAAATGACATTTCCACCTCTCATCAATTCCCACTTAATGTGGGAATTTCTATTCCCAGTGAGTTATCAGGGAATTGATATTCCCATTTAAGTGAGAATGAAAATAATAAAATGGATTCTGGATATACCCTTCTTAAAGATATTCTCACTCAGTGTTCTAAAACACAAGATAATCGCCCGAATACTCGGCCGAGTATTCGGAATCGGACATAAACCGCTCGAAAAC
>JBAKGM010019325.1:0-10782 GCA_037177215.1 Asparagus racemosus | reverse complement strand
GGGATCGATAACTTTTTATACTATAACTTGTTAGTTGTATACTTGCAACTTAAACGGAGGTAACGCTCATTATTTTCCACAACAAAACTCTAGGTACAAATAACGGTAAGAACAGTGAATCAAGTAAGTGATCTCATCTCAGTGAATTCTCTCTACACATTTTTGCTCTTCCATTACTGACTTGACCATCGGAGGGACCACCGGAGATCCTAACTCCGCTCCTTCTACAGGTACTCTCTCGTAGGCGAACTCCTTGAAAGGAGTAACATCACCGGGCATTAGGAGAGATGGCAGACTTCGCTCTTTTAAAAGCTCAACTCGCACCGAGGTTAATGACTGTGTGATTACATACATCAACAGTCTGGTGCCCACCTTGGGGCCTCCTTTCTTCTCCTTGTAAATATGTCCGGTGGTGATGATTACTCGAGGTTGGGGAACCCACCATTGGGCTACGTCAACCAAGCCCAGCTCCAGAAATCTACTGAGAAGATCATCTGGACAATGGAAGCACAGCTCAAAGCTTTCGCTAACGAGCTTTTCAGCCGCTTCCCCGCGGCAGCAGCACAACCAAGCACCTCTGCTGGGGGCCAACCCTCAGCCAGCCGCCACTCCACTAACCATGGGGGCTAGCCAGGGACCATGTCGCAAGTTCCGCCACCAGAAACTCCTCACCCCAATAGATCGAGGAGAAAATACGGGCACGCTGCACAACCGTTGCTAATGCAGCCAACCCAACGTGCCAGTCTCGGCCGTCATGCTCTTGTCTTCAACGACACGACCGACGAAAGTCCAGCTCCCAGCCAAGGCCTCGAAGAACCAGCGGGCACAGCCCCAGGGCACCGCGTCCTACTAGCGACCCCAGTTATGACGACCTCCAAGCCCCCAGGCGGTTACAATCAGGTGTACTAGCTGATCGCTGGCGCCATTGGAGGCACACCCCTTTCACCGATGCCATCATGATGGCGCCAACCGAGAAGTTCAAGATGCCGACCATAGAGAAATATGGTGGCGACAAACACCCAGCAGAGCACAATCAAGACTATCACAACACAATGATCATGATGCAGACGTCGGAAGTGACCATTTCTCGTTACTTTCTAGTCACCTTGACAGGGAGCACCAAACTCTGGTGAAACTCCCTAGAGAAGAAGTCCATTGGGAGCTTTGAAAAGCTTAGCAGAAAGTTCGTCCATCATTTTCTGGCCAACGCCAAGCCCAAGCTGCCGTCTAGCGTGCTCATCCAGACCAAGCATGAGCCGGGCGAGAGTCTTCGTGCTTACATAAAGAGATTCCAGGCAAAGAGGCTAGAAGTAGACGACCAGAGGAATGAAGTTGCTATGGCGGCTTTGATGGCCGGGTTGCAACCAGGGGATTTGTCCAAATCCCTCAATAAAAAGCCAGTCAGAAGTTATGAACAGCTGATGTCCAAAGCTCATGCTTATATGAACATGGAAGAAGCTGAAGTTTATAAGGTTGCAGAGGCAGGGTCCAGCAAGCCGACTACCCTGGCCTCTCCAACCGCTCATCAAGCTTCCTGACCAACTTCACATGTAACCCCTCCAGCTCCTGTTGCCGCACCCGCCAAGCCGACTCAAGACCCACCTTGGCGGGAAGAACCCAGAAACGCTCCAAGGGATCCTCCCAGAAGCAACCGCAATGGACGATTCGATAGGAGGGAGGACAGAAGAGCAGATGCCACTCCCCCAGTCTTCACGGTCCTCAACACTTCCCTCTCTAGAGCCCTTGACAAGGCCCAAAGAGATAGACTCCTCACCAGGGCGCCACCACTGATGAGTGCCGACCTAAGTAAGAGAGATCCCCGACAATACTGCCGGCATCACAGGGATCACGGCCATAACACTGGAAACTGCCATGCCCTCCAGAGAGATATCGAAGACCTCATTCAGAGGGGTTTCTTGAAGAATTTGATCCACATGGATGAGCATCCCATGAGAGATGACCGAAGACCTCGGTCTCTCTCCCCTCGACCTCGACCCGACCCAAAACACAGAGAAGTGGGGGAAAGGAGTCGAGGGATTATCAACACCATCAGTTGCGGTCCCACTTTAGGAGGGGAGTCCAACAACGCTCGGAAGAGATATGCTAAGCACGCCCTACAAGTGAACAGTTGTGACAAGAGGCCGAAAGTTGAGATGCATATTTCCTTCAGTGAGGCTGGCTTGGCAGGCCTTGAGACGCCTCATAACGACCCCATCGTCATCACGGCCGACATTGATGGTTTTGAAGTGAAAAGGATTATGATCGACACTGGGAGTTCTGTCGACATCCTGTTCTTAGATTCGTTCAACCACATGAAGATCGACAGATCCAAGCTGCAGCCCTCTCTGGGTCCCTTGATCAGATTTACGGGGCACTCTCAGCTGCCAGAAGGAGTGATCACCCTCCCTTTGACTGTTGGTCAGCCCTCCTACCAGTCGATCGTCGATGTCCAGTTTGTGGTGATGGACATTAAGTCAGCTCACAATGTCATCCTTGGCCAAACTTTCCTTCATCTTCTACGGACTATTCCATCCACTTACTACCAGATGATCAAATTTCTCACCCCCAGAGGAGTCAGGATGGTCAGGAGCAATCAGAAGAAAGCCAGAGCTTGCTATGTGCTCTCCACCAAGGGGAAGGGAGTCGCAGCCGCCATGTCGATCGAGAAAATGGCCCTCCAGCTCGAGAAGAAGATGGAGCAGAGTGAACGACCCCAGTCAAAGACCTTCACGAGATCCCAGTCGATTGTGAAGGAAAGAAGACGGTCAAGATTGGATCTAGCCTTTCTGAACCCTTGACAGGTGCGCTCATTTCATTTCTTTTGGCTAATCTTGATGTGTTTGCTTGTAGTCTAGAGGACATGCTAGGCATCTCGCCTGACATCATCTGCCACAAACTCTCCGTGGACGTACACAGTAAGTCGGTCTGACAAAAGAAGAGGCACTTGGGACCGGAACGGCAGAAGGCGACAGCGGAAGAAGTCGAGCAGTTCTTGAAGGCCAGCTTCATTCGGGAAGTCCAATATCCTGAATGGCTATCCAATATCATCCTAGTGAAGAAGTCTAACGGCACATGGAGGACGTGTGTCGACTTCACTGACCGCAACAAAGCTTGTCCCAAAGACAGCTATCCTCTCCCCTGCATCGACTAACTGGTGGACGAGAGTGCAGGTCATCAACTGCTGAGCTTCTTGGACATGTTCTCGGGTTACAATCAGATCCGCATGGCCGAGTATGATTAGGAGAAGACGTCCTTCATCATCGACTAGGGCACCTTTTGCTACAAGGTCATGCCCTTTGGTCTCAAGAATGCCGGAGCGACCTACCAAAGGCTGGTCAATAAGATTTTCAAACCTCAGCTCGAGGTTAGCGTCTACTCACATTGCCAACCTCGAGGAGACCTTTTCTACCCTCTGGCATTACCGCATGAAATTTAACCTGGTGAAATGCTCTTTTGGAGTCTAGTGGGAAAGTTTTTGGGGTTCATGATCATGCAGCAGGGTATTGAGATCAACCCCGAGAAGATAAAGACCATCGAACGACTCCCAGAGCCGCGCACCATGAAGGACATGCAGAAGCTCAATGGCAAGATAGCCGCCCTGGGATGCTTCCTCTCCAAGTCTGCCGAGAGGAGCCTCCCCTTTTTCAAGATCCACAGAGGGGCCAAACACCCCAAGAAGAAGTTAGAATGGACCGAAGAGTGCTGCACTACCTTCAGAGAGCTCAAAGCGTACTTAAGCACCAAGTGACTCCTAAGCCAGCCCATGGAGGGAGAGACCTTGTATCTATATTTGGCCGTCTCGCCCGAGGTTGTAAGCTCGATGCTTGTTCGAGAGGAGGACAATGTCCAGAAGCCCGTCTATTATGTTAGTCGGATTCTAAGGGGAGGAGAGCTGAACTACCCATTGGTTGAGAATGCGTCCTTCGCCCTCATCACCATAGCCCGTAGGCTTCGTCCAAACTTTCAAGCACACCTTATTGGGGTGTGGACGAGCCTACCGATGAAGAAATCCTTGGGAAGTCCAACCACGTCCGGAAGGATGGTTGGGTGGTCGGTCGAACTCAGCGAGTATGATGTACAGTTCGAGCCCCAAACCACCATTAGAGCACAAGATTTGGCTGACTTCCTTATAGAAACCACCTCGCCCGACCAGGAACCGGCTTACCTTGCTAATCAAAGCCAGCCACTGCCCATTAAGCAGGCGGAGAAGTAGACAACGGCACCTTCCTCTTGCCTCGACCCGGGAGACGGCTCCCCTGAAATCACCTCCTAGTGAGAGTTAAAAGTGGGCGGGTCGTCCAGTGAAGCTGGAAGCGGGGCCGGTATTGTCTTGCGTACTCCCGAGGGGACGACCATTGAGCAGTCGATCGCCTTCAAATTCCCCACCTCAAACAACAAAGCGGGGTATGAAGCCCTCATTGCTAGCCTGCGAGCCACCTTGGTAGCCCAAGCCGTAAGCTTGAGCGTGGTGACCGACTCTCAGCTGGTCGTTCACCAAGTCAACAGCAAGTACGCCGCTAAAGATGAGAGAATGGCTCACTATTTGGAGGTTGCTAAGAGCCTGCTGACTCGCTTCGTCAACTTCAAGATCTCTCAGGTCCCTCATGCCCGCAACGCTCGAGCGGAAGCCTTGTCAAAGCTCGCATCAACCAGCACTGTGATCAGCCCCGGGCCCGTCTACACAGACACTCTCCAAATCCCTAGCATTGTAGGAGCTTCGTTGAGAGTCTTGCAAGCCGACATTCCCCAGGAAACCTGTTAGATGGACTCGATTATCTAATTCTTGATCAATGGCGACCTTCCCACAGATGCAGTCGAAGCAAAGAGCTTGCAGAGGACTGCCCGCCGTTACCTCATGATTGACGACTAACTCTATCGGTCGTCCTATCAAAGTAGTAGAGTAGGACCCTATCTCCGATGTCTCCAACCGAATGAAGCCGAGTACGTCCTGAAGGAGATCTACGAAGGCGTTTTTAGCAACCATACAGGGGCGAGAACCCTCATCTAGAAAGTTATTCGATAGGGATATTATTGGCCGACCATCATTGCCGACTCCAAAAAGCTTGTCTCCTAATGTCGGAAGTGCCAACTCTTTGCCGAGATCCCTAGGGCTGTCTCCACCGAGCTGACATTTGTCTTCAGCCCCATTCCGTTCGCCCAGTAGGGCCTGGACATACTGGGGCCGCTCCCTCTCGCTTCGGGTCAGCATAAATTCCTCATAGTCGCTATAGACTACTTCACCAAGTGGATCGAGGTTGAGCCCCTAGCAAAAATTAGAGAGGTCAACATCACTGGCTTTGCGTGGAAGTCGATCGTGTGCCAGTTTGGCGTTCCTCGCTCCTTCATCATCGACAATGACACTCAGTTCAGCAGCGGAGGGTTCCATGACTTTTGTGAAGAATGGGGATCAAACTTAAGTTTGCTTCGATGGCACACCCCCAATGCAATGGACTAGCGGAAGCCGCCAACAAATGCATCCTCCAACCTCTGAAGAAAAAGATTGACAGAGCGGTCGGCAGTTGGGTCGAAGAGTTGCCAAGCATCCTATGGTCATACAGAACGACCCATAAGAGTTCGACGGGGAAAACTCCGTTCATGTTGGCCTATGGAGCGGAAGCGGTGACCACCGTGGAGGTCGGCATGCCTACCATTCGGCTCCAACACTTTGACGAAGAGGTGAATTCCAATGGACTCCGGGTGCAAATGGACCTAGTGGATGAGGTTCGAACGACAGCACTGCGCAAGCAAGTTGTCAACCAGCAGCGAATCGCCCGATACTACAATAGTAACGTCCGACCAAGGAGGTTCTGAGTCGGAGACCTAGTTCTAAGGAAGGTGGCGTTCGACAAGGACACTAAGCGTGGCAAGCTGGCTCCCAATTGGAAAGGGCCCTACACAGTCCTAGAAGAGCTGCGCTCCAGAACGTACCGGCTCAGGAGCCCAGATGAGAGAATCTTGTAGCACCCATGGAACATTGAGCACCTCAGAACGTTCTTTCAATAATTTTGCATTGTACATTTTGCTCTATGTCTCAATACAACTTGATATTCCAATCCTAATTGTTGTCGCTCATTGTGCATTGTGCAAGAAACATCAAACGACTGCTCAACCAAATCCAATGGCAATCAATCCCTTGCAGTAGCGTCGCACGGCCCCTAACTCGGTAAACGAGTCGAGATAACCCGGCCACTCTAGCCGAATCGAGATAGTTCCCTAGTCGAAATGGAGCCAAGCAAACCCTGTTCGCTGAGTAGAGTCAAGAATCCTTCTCGCTAAACCGAGCTGAGGAACTCTTCTCGCTAAACTGAGTCAAGGAACCCTTCTCGTCAAACCGAGTCAAGGAACCCCCCTCGTTTAGCCGAGTTAAGAAACCCCCCTCGTTTAGCCGAGTCAAGGAACTCTTCTCACTTAGTTGCAACAGGGGATCTTGCTCACTCGAAGAAGGGAATGAATCCCGTTCGCTGAGTGAAGTTCGAGCTATCTGACCTCGTTAAGTTAGGCCCCCTACGCTTGCTTGCCAACTCCAGATAGAGTCGCCGCTCCCATGTGAGCCGACTCAGGCTTGCTCTTTACCTCCAAACGGAGATCGGCAATGGCAAAAAAGACCTAGGCACAACATAAGTCCTAGGCACCCGACCCACGAGGCCGTCCTCTATGGAGTCGCCGCTCCCACGTGAGCTAACTCAGGCTTACTCTTTATCTCAAAACAGAGATCGGCAATGCCGAAAAAGACCTAGGCACAACGTAAGCCCTAGACACTCGACCTACGAGGTCGTCCTCTACCGAGTCGCCGCTCCCATGTGAACCGACTCAGGCTTGCTCTTTACCTCAAAACAGAGATCGGCAATGCCGAAAAGACCTAGGCACAACGTAAGCCCTAGGCACCCTACCCATGAGTTCATCCTCTACGGAGTTGCCGCTCCTACGTGAGCTGACTCAGGCTTGTTCTTTGCCTCAAAACAGAGTTCAGCAATATCGAAAAAACCTAGGCGCGACGTAAGCCCTAGGCACCCGACCCACAAAGTCGTCCCCTACAGAAGTCACCACCCCAGCGGGCCCCAGCGAGAGCCAACATAAGAATACTTGGGTATGACATGAGTCTGGGACATCCGGCCTATAAGTTGACAGCCCCAAAATCACCGACCCCATTCGAGGATCAAATCTGTTAGCTCCAGACCCAGTTTAAACTCTGCCGGCCCTAGCAACCATGGCTCTTCTCCGGGCCGAACTCAAGGAACCGAGACTACCAAATCCGAGCTCAATTAAAATAGTGTCGACTGTAAGCCCCGCAGGGGCCGAGCAGATTTTGCTCAACCACGGCCATTGTATGCCTCACAGAGGCCGAGTTAATTTTATTTGCCTAATGATTGTAGGCTCCCAGTGGGCCAGATTGATTTTAATTAATTGATTGTTAGTTGTAAGTCCCGCTAAGGACGACTTGATTTCCACGACTCGATTTCTGATATGTCATAATGTTAATCGATTGCGACCCCACAGAGGTCGGCTTGATTCTTTGCTCGACCGACAGAGCTAACTATAAGCCAAGATAAAAGAAATGAAAAGAAAAAATAAAGTCAAATTTTTAGTTGTCTTTTCTGAAGTGTAACCATTCATTGATAATTTGAGCAAAGTATATTCACAAGGGTCAGCACGACCGATACAGAAAAGTTAAAACAAAGAAGAAAATGAAAGTCTAAGTCCTAACTCATGCTCTAAAGGCCGACTTCATCACCAGTGTCTTCGCCCTCGATACCCCCGTTGCTCACTCCATCACCTGAGCCGACCTTCACCTCCGAGGGGCTGAACTGCAATATTGCATAAATTAATGAGAGAGTTCCAAGACAGCGTGGAAAACCCGAGGGAAGCATTGCCATGGTAGCGAAGTGCTGCCAAAGGTGTCTCAGTTTCACACCGATGTGGCTTGAAACCTATGAGCTTAAGCGAAGCATACCTTCCTTAGGAATATTCCCTCCTCCTTGACTGCAAATCAGGGCGGCTCCCACCGGCACTCCCACCTTGAAACTCCTATAAATGGTGAACCATGGAGGAAGTTTCCATCTCCGTTCCACAGCCATCTCCCAACAAAGTTCACATGCGCTTAAAATTCGAAGCCCTAATAACCCAACTCTCCAATGGGGAAGACAAAGAAAATTCACCCCTATTTATAACCAAGCACATAAACGTTAGGCCTTCTCGTATTTAATGGGCAAAGTCAAAGCATGGAATCCGAAGCGTCCCCTCGAGAAGCACAAACTCGAAGTGCTGCATCGAAAATCACAAAAGCGCCTCGTTATCCCCGATGGGACCCCCGACCAAACCAAGAAGCCTATGTGGCAACAGCATAGGAACGACATGCTAACTCCCATGATGACACAGTAGGTCGGTCGACATGACCCGCCCAAGCTCAACTACTGAACAAACGTTAAGTTGTCGATCGGACCGACCAAACTATGAGTGTCGACCGACCCCCCTTGTCACGTTGTATAAGCTATGATCTTTCTCCTACCTTGCAAATAACAGCCAAACTTAGAGCCAGGGTCGTTGTCCTTATAAAGGGCAGAAAGAGCACACAGAAAAAATAGAGCTCGATAAAAAACGCAAAGTGAATTCTCTTTTATTTTTATTCACAAGTGAAATGTATTACAAATACACAAAGGGTATTTCGACTTAAGGGGAAAACAAAAGATATCCTAATCTCGGCCACCGTCACCGTCTTTTCCGTCCTTGTCGTCGTCGTCATCATCTCCTTCCTCCTTGTCCTCGTCCTCTTCCTCGCCGTCTCCCTCCTCAGCCCCAAGTCGCACCCTGGCTCCCCTTTGTTCTAGGCCCTCGAGAATGGATAGACAACCTTAGACACGAGGGGGATAGGTGAAGGTAGAGGACGAAAGGACGTCCGAGGGGACCTGGGCCTTTAGATAGTCAAAGTCGGTCTTGACGGCTAGCGACAACTTGACCTTGCCAAAGGGCCCATGTCTATACTCCTCGATAACCTCCTTCTTGCCCTCCTCGGACGACGCGTGATCTAAGCGAGCCTTCATTGAGCTGATGTTGGCCAAGGCCCCCTGTTGCACCACCTTTAGCGCATCTAGCTCGGTCCTTAAGTTTTGGAGCGCAAGCCGCTCAGATTGGAGCTCCTTTTGAACCTATTGCTTCTCAAACTTCTCAGCATCAAAATGTTTCTCCAACTCCTCGGTCTGCAACCTCCACTCAATGACCTCCCGCTCGGCCCCCTCGGCCTTCCTCTTGAGTTGAGCGGCCTCCTCTTTGAGCTTATTTAAAGAAGCCGACTGCTTGGCATAGTGAGTTTGAAGGCTAGCGATTGTGGACTGCTTAGCCTCTAGCTCGGTGCACCATTTCACATCAACTCCTTTCCTCTCAGCCTCTAAGGCAACCGCCTTCTCCTCAGTTCAGCTCGACTTGTCTTCTCGGCAATGAGCCTTGATGACAAGTCGTCGACGACGTCCAACGTAGCCGAGAGGCAGCTAAATAGCTCCTCCCCAATCAGAGCCCCTCGAGTCTAGTAACTAAATAGGGCTAGCTGCAGGACGGTCGAGGGCGTCCCCTCCAATAGGTCCCTGTCCTTAGGGAGGGTGAACTACTCAAAGGCGACGAGCTGCGACCATCCCGATAGGAACACCGAATCCTCCTTGTGGAGGGAATGGTCGAGGACGAACCTATCGCTCGGGAGGGGTTCCTCCCTTGCTGAATACCCCACCTTCAAGTCGCCGATGAATTGGGCCCGAATCTCCTTCCATCTGGAACCACCAATCTCAGCAACTCTGTGGCAGAAGGGGATCCCGATTCCCAAGCTCTCGAGCCGACCCATGAGAGTCGACCTTGATGACAAGCCGACCGGGGAAGCAGGCTCCTTTCCCATCCTCCTATCTAGTTCGACAGGAGGGGCATCCACACCCCAGCCTGTAGGGCCAACCTCCTCGGTTGCTGGAGCCTCCAGCTCGACCAACGCAGAAGCCCCTTCCACACCAAGAGGCGACTCCTCCTCTGCGAATCCTTCCCTAGTCATTAGAGCTCTCGCTGGGACGACCTCACCCTGGTCGGGGGCCGCATCTTCAGCCGAGGCTGCTCCTTCAGCCACCAACTTAGAAGTTGGCACCTTCGCCTTGGCCATCTTCTTCTTTTTCTTCTTCGGCTTGTCGGTTGTAGGGGGAGACTTCATCTGCAACATGGCCGTCAGCTAATCAAACTGCACCTCAAGCTGCTGCTCGTCCGTAGCCGACAACCCCCCAGCCCTCACCCTCTTCTGAGGAAGCTGCACCCCTGCGGCTTTGACCAGGCTCGGGCCCCGCTCTTGGGATTCCTGACCTGTGGCGAGGTCTCTTTGAGCAGCTCCTTCTCTTTCTCCTTGTCTGCTTCAGTTGGACGGACGAACGACAACCCCGCTACCCTTAGCGACGCGTTGTCGAACAAGTTACGACCCCTCTGAGACCTCACGTATTGTCGAAATTTCTCCAGGTCGAGCTTCTCATCCGCGGAGAGGGGAAGGTTTTTTAGGCCATCCTTATTAATCTCCGACCAAGAGTGACAAGCTAAAATGGCGTCGGCGCCGAAGACCCAGAAGATCTTATTCTTCCAATTCTTATTCGAGTCTGGGATCTCGATGAACCGACGACCTACATATCCAAAAAAGAAGTGAACGTTCTTCTTGGACGACCTCACTGTGACAAGGTTGCCAAAGAGCTGAAGGGTCGGCTCCACCTTCACCCGGTGATAGATCACCAAAAACGCAATTATGGTAGCGATGACGTCAGGAGCGAACTGCAC